>JAKCPI010021843.1:0-15844 GCA_023213315.1 Euborellia annulipes | reverse complement strand
TTCTGCAATTTAGGCCATATTAATTAATATATATATATATATATTGAGGGTTCAGGCATCCAAATGGCTTAAATAAAATCATCGGACTGCCTGGGGTCCGAAACCTGCGACGTTTGGTATAGAAGGTAGGCACGCTGCTTACTACGCCAAACCCGGGGGCCGATGAGGATTATTTTTGCTATAAATTGGATAAAAAAATATTTTTTAATAAGCCTTCGAGGCGCGAGGCTACAGGGAGGAGTGGAAGGATGGAGGGGGTATAGTCCTAAAATAACATTTTAACATGATGTATATACTGTATGTATATATGAAAATTTAAAAATACATTAAAACACTTGGTTATAAGTTTCAAAGATTTATTAAAAATTAATTTCAATATATAAGCTCAGTTAGATGGAAACTAGTTTTCATAAAAATCATTACTGATGATGACACACAAAAAAATGTCTCAAGTGTTAAAAATATTAATTTTTAATAAAGAATTTATCGATCTTATCTTTTTCGATTAAAGAATCTTATGACCTAGTGTTTTTAATTTAATTTTTTAAATTTTCATATATAAATCTAGATAATTTGAATTCTTAGTCAATAGATGTTATACATTTTTTTTTTTTTATTAGCAGTGATACTTTATAAAAAATTCCCTTTCAAAGGGGTGAATTTGATAATTTAAAAAAATTCACAGAATTCTAGAATCCCCCTTAAAAAAAAAAATAATAATAATAATATCGTCTGGGCCTATAGAATAATAATGAATCCGATTGATAGACACGGACTGCCAAAAAATACTAAATTATTTTAATATTTATTTAAAAGTTTTAACTAGGAGAGGAGAATCTGAGTTAGCATGTATTCCATTAGTTCCTCCCTTCCATAAGGTAAAGCTTTTAAATAAATCTGTTGAAAGTTGAGCTTAGTTGCTTAATTTAAAAATAGAGCTACAGTAGCTACTCATTGCCCTCCGTTTCCAGGGGATTAAAAAATTGATCAGCAAATGAAATGCATAATTTAGACTTTTATTTATTGATTTTAAGGTTCATTTTATTCGTTTTCAAGTAACTTTTACATTTGTAATAATTCCTATTTTTTTTTTTTTTTTTTTCTCATTCACACTCACATTCCCACACACACGTTCACACTGTCTTTTCGGCAGCTCAGGCCATACTCAGACATTTACGATAACTCGTTATTTATGAATTTATAACTTATATTAGGGTCCAGGCATTTTTATTTACCAGCCATCTGGTATCCAGATGGCTTAAATAAAATCATCGGACTGCCGCAGAGTCCGAACCCCGACGTTTGGTATATGAGGTTAGCACGCTAACCTCTACACCACGCCCCGTGGGACAAATAATTCCTATAAATTAACGAGTTTTTTTCATCATTCTGAACAAAAGATCGGATAAAATTTTGGGACAAAAATATCGGTTTAAATTGACAAAAAAAAATCCTACAAAATGAAATAAAAAGACCTAATGTAAAAAAATAAAAATCTACAATTAAAGTGGTAATTTTATTCTTTATCACACCGTAGTGACGAATTAGAGGTTATAATTTTTCTTGTTTAAATATTCACTTATATCTTTCGGACGTTCAGGCCAAAAGTGTGGGCTCTAAGAAATTTTTTTTTTTTTAAACATTTCGGCATCTTAGGCAACAAGGGATGGAAAACTCGACTCTGACTTTAGTCATGAATCGATCTCTTACTGAAAATAATCGACTTTTTAGAATCGATTTGAAACTCTTTCAAGTCGATTAGAATCGATTCTCACTGTACGACTTCGACTTTTTTCTTACAATACTTAGCATCCGATGGGAATATAATTCTAAGATCGGTGGGTGAAGATATGTGGCATTTTTAATTCAATATTTTAATGTTTTATTTTGATACTCAACTTTCATATTTTAAGATATATTTACAAATAACGGGTATCGTTTAGTGTTATATGGCCTGAGTTGCCGAGAAAACTGTGTATGTGTGTGTGTGAGTGTGAATGGAAAATAAAGTGTGTTAAAAAAAAGGCGAGGGACGAGGCTAGTCAATCATCGGATCCAGTGGAGTTTCTCGGGGAGGGGGAGGGGGATAATCTGGTGTGACTGGTCGCACTACACACATTTTTTTTCTTATTATCGGTAATTTAAAAGGTGCATTCTGTAGTTGCTTACCAGAATATATATATAAGTCAAATTTTTTAGTATTAGTTTTTAAAATTTTATATTAAAAATACAATTTTTTTCAAAAAAAAAAAAAATTATTTTTCTCAAATCTCGAGGGGGGGGGGGGGGTAATTACCCCCTTTATCCTCCCTTGGATCCGCCCTTGTGTCAAGAAGTAGTGAAATCTAATATTTTATAGCATCAATTGATTCTTAATTATAATTACATCTAAAAGCAATTTTAAACCAATTTTCTCTTTTTTTTTAAATTTAATTCTTTCTTATTTACTTTTCACTTATTGGTCTCTTCAGTCATCCATTGAATTCAATTAAATTAAAATATCAAATTGTCTTTAACAAATCTTTATTTAGTAAAGTATTTAAAGAAATGGGCTCGATTCTTGAATAAAGACCACAGCTTTGCAAGATTTCTCTCTCGAGTGTCAATAATTTTTTCTCCATTTCCCATTTTCCGATCGATCATGGCTTATTTGAACATGCCAAACGTTTCTCAGCTATGTTTTCCCTTTCGCCCTATATTTTTCGACCCTGCTATCTCTTTCTTCCTTCGGGAACTTCAATTCACTTTTATCAACGCCTTCCCTGACGTCAACATCGTCTCTCCTCTCTCTCTCACTCATTCCATCTTATCCCGTCTTGTCCTCCCAAATCCTTACAAAAGGGTTGCCTTTGAGCCCGAGGGACATCTAAAGTTACGTCACAGTCATTCAGCAAATAAATACAGGATGCCTAAAAAGGAGACGTCACTTGTTCATTGGAACCAGAAGTCATTTTAGACTTCAATTATACCTTTGCTTATTGACTAAATGGTATTTTTGTCATCTTGTTCCCATAGACCTTCTAAAAGCTATGTAAATGTAATGTTTGTGTTAGAGACAGCTTAGGCTTTTCTTTCTTGGTGGTCGCTTAATCGATTCCCATCCCCAAAATCAAACAAAACTCCCTCTCCTCACCCCCAAGCCATCCATTTTCTTTGTTCATCAGAGTTTGTATTGATAAGCTTATTTAAAAATCTTTTTAAATTTAATCAGCAATTATATCTTCTTTAAAAATTGTAAATCTCGAAATGGCCTATTTTAATTAGAAAAAAAGATTATTAGGCTATTGATAGGGCATGTATTTTAAAATAGGTCATTTAGAAAATAACCAAACCTATACCGGTATATAGGGTGACCATATGTACTGTTTTGAACGGGACACTACCGCTTTTTTTTCTCTGCCGTACCGTACTTTTAATAATAATGTCAATTTTGTCCCGTTTTTAACAAACTATAGTTTTTGTAGAAAACTGAACCGGGTCTTATTTCTCGTAAGACTTTATGCTAAGGAATACGTAAAATTAATTCCTCCCTTTTGAAATTCGCGTTATGGAGGGTGAGAAGTTTCATGATAAGGTGTTGAAAGATTGTCGATGTTTCTACCACATCCTCATAACAAAATATCCAGCTATCAAGAAACAACTAGTATACAGTTTTATATTATATGATGGCAGGTCAATAAGTCGGTGACTTTTTGAATGAAACACAGGTTTTTGGATAAAAAATTATTTTATTTTTCAACTTAGTCTCCTTTGAGCTCTATACACTTTGTCCAACGTTTCTCCAATTTTTTTATCCCTTTCAAAAATAAGATTTGTCGAGGAATTCAAAATAGGTATTTGTTTGTGAGATGATTTCATCGTTGCAGTCAAATCTCTTTTCGCTGAGCCATTTTTTCAGGTTTGGAAACAAGAAATAGTCACTCGGGGCTAAATCCTGAAAATAGGGCGAATGAGGGAACAATTCATATCCCAATTCATGGATTTTTGCCATGGAAACTGCACATGTGTGCATGCACCCTTGCATTGTCTTCTCAAATCACGAGGTAGTCTGCTGGATGTCAAACAAAAACTAAAAGACCCAGCTGGTTCAAATTTCGACAGGAGTCAGCTGATAGTTGCCTGCTGACAGGAGCAGTGTTGCCATTTCAGTTAAGAGGCGGGAAATTCAAAAAGTCACGAACTTATTGACCTGCCCTCGTATTCCAGAAATAAATATGTATCTAATAAAAAAAAAAAACGTAATGTGATTTGTCACTAAAATAACACTTAATACTATTTCAAAATACATAATAGCCTTACACTTTTAATAATAAAATTGATTTATACTGAATATCGTTAAAATATTTTCTTATAAGCAGCTGCTTGTATCGAAATATTCCAAAAATGCTGTCTGACTTATATTAAAACTGACTTCGAATCTATAAATTCTAACTAGACACCATCAGATGCGCTCTTTCTGTTATCTTACGAAATATCAGAGAGAGAGAACTAAGTGAACAAAATATCCGCTCTCTGATATTGGATTTTAATAAAACTCAATTTAAAACATGACAAAATAATAAACATGAATTTTTTCAATTTATTTGATAATAATAAATGAAATAAATTGTAAAGATAAATTTCCTTGCAAATTTTGTAAAGAGAAAAAAAAATTGGTGTGACTGGTCGCACACAACTTTCTCTTTCCTTTGGCAACGGAGAGTTGTGTTCTGCGCTTGTCAAACCAGATTTTTTGTATCAACATATATTCAGTTTCCGACAATATGGTATATTTGAATTCAAGATGTAAAATATATAAACATGGGAAAATATTTATATTGTTACCAGAAAAACCTCCTAGCTCTTTTTGTTCTTGAGATATTTTGTAGACAGACAGACGGACTCACAGACACACAGACAACCATGTGGCGAAAACCACTTTTTTGGACCTCAAAACTTGTATACCCATCAAAATCTCGACATCAAATTTTTCACATGAATCCAATACTTTCTCTCTATAGATTAACATATATAGGTAAGAGAATGTTGCCACAATAAACCCCACAATAAAGAGAGGTTGCCACAATAAACCCCAGGCAACTCTACGAGAAGAGGGAGTTGCTGTGACATCCCGTCCTGTGGAAGGGACGTAATGAAGTTTCCCTCTCAGTGAAGCATTCTTCGAAAGGAGTAGGCTACACGCCGGTGCTGAGGGAGTCCCTCCTCAACTAGGACATCCTCCCTAGCATAGAAGAGGTTGGATATAAGGAGCCGGTTGGAACCAGAAATAAGGATTAGTTCACTAGCTAGAGACGAACGAAGAAGGAGGAGTTAGAGACAGGAAATGATGTAACTTCACTGGGTGCCGGTAGATGGCTACGGCCAGAGGCCGGTTGGGTTTGAGGTGTGTGTCTTCGTACACGAAAGCACCTCGAGTAAATAAACGGGGATCCCGATAGGAATTTCAAAAATAATAATAAAATTAGGGTTGCCAGTAGAGATGCAATTATTACTGACTGATGTGAATTGGTCATTTGGGTTGCCTATCTTCCAGTAAATCAAAACAAGCTAATTTATGAATCATATTTTAATAGACAATTATTGTACTGATGATATTTAAAAAAAAATTTCATTTTATACACGTACTTTATACTTTGGAAATAAATAGTAAATCAAAGAACCAGGAGAGTAGATATTTGCTCTTGTTCCAGGAAGTGATTTCTCTTAAAAAAGTAAAAAAAGAAAAAAAAACCGATGTAACCTATTGGAAAGCCTCGAGTTCGAATTTAATCAACTTTTTTTTTTTTATTTATCCGATCTTTGTTTCTCGATCGGAAATGGTCAGAAGAGTTAAACGAATATCCATTGGACTGGCTTTAGATCGGATGCCGATGTCGGGGAAACTTCTTTAAACTCTTCAAATCTACCATCGAGCTCAACCAACGATTTTTTTTCTTTCTTTTTTTTCCCCTCAAGAGACTCAAGCAAATTAAAGAACAACATAACTGAGTAAGAAATAACGTTTTTTCATAAAGCAGGAAAAAAAAAACTAAGAAAATAAAAACAGATTAAAGCGGAGGAAATTATTTTATCTTTAAAAAGAAAATGCTTTCTGATTATTATTATTAAAAAAAAAAAAAAAAAAAAAAAACTATAGGCCTACTTACGTGGCCGTATTAATTTTTTTAGAAATAGCTACTTATAAAAATTAAATCCTCAAAAACTAAAGATAATTTTTAAATCCGATTTCTCTTTGAAGGAAGTTCTTATGCAATAATCCTATTAAACACCTACGACTTTTTCAAAGCCTTGTTCGAAATAATAAATAAAAGTATACATTTATAATATGGTGTAGTCTAATGTGAGTGTATCTAATAAATGAAGTTAAAGCAAGATGCAGCCAGGTATAAAACACCTAATGAAAAATTATTTTCATGCTTTATCATGACTGATAAGTAAATAAAACAATTTTTCATTAGGCTTAGGGCTTAATACCTGACTGCATCCCTCTTCAACTTTCCTTCATTTATAATAAGAATTAATCTTATGATCCTGTGGGCCCAAACGTCGTGGATCATGTTATAAAAATTCTGTGGTCTTTTTCCTTCATGCCTTCCTTGCCTGTCTCTTGAATTATTTTAACCTCTTCAAGAAGTTTTTTTTTTTTTAATCTTTCCGCCATATAAACTTTAAAGAAATTTATTATTTAAAGACTATATATGTGGAGGTCCATGCACATTTATTTATACCATTTGGTATCCAAATTATTTTAATATTGGCTTCCTGGGGTACGAACTAGGGTTTGGACTCCGGTGGAAACCAGAAACCGGTTTTTTGGATAATTTTCAAAAACCGAGAAACCGAGTTTTCCCCGAAAAACCGAATTCGGTTTTTTTTTTTTTTTAATTTTTTTCTTCAGTTATATTTGTTATTATTAAATTAAATTATAAATTAGCCCGTGACCCATGGCTCAGAGAGAAGACATTAGCCTCTACAGTAGTGGCTTGGGGTTTTGGGTTCGCTTCCCGTCCCAAGCGAGAAAAATTTATTTCATTTGAATTGGCTATCAATCATTTGAAATAAATAGTTATATGGTCTAAATGGCCTTAGATGCCGAAAAGACCTTAAACAAATTAAAAAAAAAAAATTATAAATTATTTATAATTTTTTCCCCTTTTTTCCAATACTTAAATAATCTATATATAATAATAGCGAAGTGTCTGTATGTCTGTCCGTCCGTCTGTCTCGCTCTTTGACCTCTTATAGAGAACGTTTTGAAGAGTCCAGGAAAAATACTCGGGTACTCGGTTCCTGCAATTTTTTGAGTTATTAATTCCTAAAGTTACGATTACGACATAAGAAATGTATAGAGAAATATTTAGGGGATTGGAATAGTAGTAATAATAATTTTCTTAGGTCCAGATCCCAGACAGTCCGATGATTTTATTTAAGCTATCTCCAAATGGCTTAAATAAGAATGCCTGGACCCCCAATAGATATATTGATTAATAATGGTTATCGTTTAAAGTCTTATATGGCCTAAGTTGCCGAAAAAACTGTGTGTATGTGGGTGTGTGAATGTGAGTGTGAATGGGAAAAAAGTGTGAGTGTTAAAAAAAAAAATATTAATACTAAGGGCATGCATGATAACCTGAGTCGAAATTTAAGTCCGACATTGAGCCATCTAAAGAAGGTCCTCAAAATTGCATTTATTGAACCAGAAGACACTTGTTTCTGTGACTCTAGATTCAGAAAGTATGAAAGCTAGAAGTCATCCAAAAGGATTTAAATAAATAAAAATTTTATTTATTTTTGCTGTCGGCATTACGAAAGCATCGGGAAGGACATATTGTCAAATATATAAAAAAATGATAGATGTTTTTTAATTGTATGAAATTTATTCCATACATTTCGTTTCAAAATTCCTAAAGGCTGGAGTCCCTCTGGACAAAACCCGGCGAAGTTGCGTGGTGAAGCTAGTCTTTGTATAAAGTTTATTGTTTAAAGACTTGTACTCTTTTTAAATTAGAAAAAGAACGAAGTCATATTTAATAAAAATCTCTGCATAAAATCTTGGATGTAGTTGCATGATAGGAGGAGGTCTCGAAAGTTTTTCTTCTCTCATTTATAAACTATAAGGCATTCGCTTGCATAAAATAGTAGGAAATTATCCTCTAAATGAAAGCTCAGAGAAAAGAGCTATTTACTCTCCCCTAAAGGTTCTAAAAATGTCGTCGTTAACTATTTTATGCTGTCAAGAGAATGCCTTTTCTCTTCATTAAAATATGCAGGACACATTCCATCAATGAATTCATTCACAATCAAGGGCGGATACACGGGGGGGGGGCAAATTACCCTCTTTACCGGGGGGGGGGAATTACCCTCTTTACCCCCGGTAAAGAGAATAATTTACCCCCCCCAGAGATTAAAAAATAAAAAATTTTTTTTTTGACAATTAAATTTTATTTTTAATATTAAATTTTAAAATAGGGGGCTACTTTTTTTTAATTTTATACTTAACAATACTTTCTCTTTCTATATATTTCATATATAGGGTAAGAGAAAGTAAAAATTTGATTTGTATATATATTCTGGTAAACAATGCACCTTTAAATTACCGAAAGTAAGAAAGAATTGTGTGCTGTGCGACCAGTCACACCAGATTACCCGCCCTCTCCCTCTCCCTCCTCGAGAAACTCCTCTGGATCCGCTCTTGTTCACAATATTATTTAAAAAAATTTCTATTTCTTTTGAATCGTGCTTATAGTCAGAGGATTCGAACGCAATCAAATTTCACTTTGTCTTACCTCTATATATATGTTAATAAGTTATATAGGCCTATAGAGAGAAAGTATTGGATTCATGTAAAAAATTCGATGTTGAGATTTTGATGGACGCTAGGAGTAGAGGTAAAATCTCTATTTTGAATTTTTCATTACTTTCTTAAATAAATTAAAATAAAACAGTTGCCTCTAATGATAATGGAGAGTTTTGATAATAAACTAAATCAAAGGCCGTTAAATATTCATAATATTTTCATGTATTTTTCTTTTTACAATTATCGATTGTGAATTATTAATAGAAGGCTTATTTTTAGTTTTAATGTAATAATATCATTAATATTCTAAAAAAGAAAAACTAAATTTAAAAATCTTGATATGCAACGCATATATTGATTAGTTGAATTTATCAACATGTTAAAAAAACATTTATAATGAAAACGTTTGTGTTTTTAAAAGAGAATATGGAAATCAAGTAAATTATAAATATTACTATTTAATAGTTTATGATCGCGTGATTAAGTTTTTTTTTTTATTTTCAAAATATCAAAACAGCTACTAATTCTATCATCCTTAATTTCACTAATAGGATATTTTCACACTTTTAATAATAAAAATAAAAGCTAAAATAAATGAATAGATCACGTATCTTAATTTTAATTATTTTTAAAATCAAATAAAACAAAAATCTCGACATCGAATTTTTGTCATGAATCCAAATACTTTCTCTACATATATATTACATATATACATAGGTAAGAGAAAGTAAAAATTGTACTAGATTCACTAATATCTTGTGAAGAAAACCTTGTCGTCCAGTGATTTTATGAATTTTTACTTGATTATCATAATTTTTTTACAATTACCAAATCAGTGACCCTTGGTGGCCAGTCAACAAGTATTACGGAAGTAATCTTTTGACCGTTTTAGCTATTTGATTTGAAATTACCCTCAGGTCTTTATTTTGAGTAGGTGGATTAAACACCACGATCGACATCTTTTTCTCTTTTCGCAAGAGACTTTTGAAAATCCTGGCATTTTCGGAATCTTAGAAATCTTAACCCTCTTCTAGACCACTGACAACACCCCCCCCCCCGACTTAGAGTCTCACAAGAAGAGATTAAACCGCGCGTGTTAATTTCCCTGTTCTAGAGAGGATTGGACACCATTTGCATACCCTCTTTGTCTCTATAATATACAGAAAATAATTTAAAGTAGAGAGTAATGAATGTGCTTTTTACTTTTTAAAAAGCAAAATCAACAAATTGAATAAATACATAGGCCTACCCTATACAAATAAACTACAGTCAAACCGAAATCAAAATTCTTTTAGTAATGATAACAACTGTGAAAGCCTAAAGGTACTGTAGATTTTTTTGCTAGGTTTAATCTCGCTAGAGTTATGTGTGACTCTATCTACAAATGGACACCATTGAATGAGATCTCTAAAATTTTCTTAAATTATTTTTCTGATCTGCCAACAAACGAGGAATAAATATCACACAAATATGGCTTAAATCACTAAATATGCAAAATATGCACTCAAACTCCAAAATATGCATTTATATACAAAATAAGATTTCTCTGGATGGGTCCTAATACCCTAAAACGGCCAGATAAATAAAATTGGAAGGATAGATATTAAGGAAAAAAAAATTATATGCAAAATCAGAGCCCTATTCATGAGATAAAGATAAAATTTGGAAAATTTTTATAGTCTTAGGCGGCTGAACAAGGTATTAAAAGTAGAAAAAATTGAATCCTCAAAAAGCGGAATATTACCATGATTTTCTCCATTCTTTTTAAACTCACTGGTCATAATAAAGATGTTTGTTTCTAGACATAGGCCAAATTTCGTAAATTGAGAGATTTTTCTCAAAAAATGTGTGGCAAACTTCCTTGCTTATTTTTATTTAAGTAACAAATCAATTGTTATTTTTATAGCTGTTATTTTGATGTTGATATATGAATTGTAATATTTTTTTATAATCATAATATAGAACGTTAAGATTAAAGAAAAGGGTTGTTTCGGGAGAAGATTAATATACTTTTCAACAGGTGGCGTTTTAGTTCTTTCAAATTGGAAAACCCATTTTATAAAGAAACGAACGACAGTTGAAAATTTTCTTCATAACAATAACTTTTAGTATTATTATAAAAAATAACATTAAAAGAAAATTTATATCCTCATGGCTTTGATTAAAATAAAACTTTTATGTTTTTGCAAATGGCCTCAAATGCCAAAAAAATAAAGGGAATATACCAATAAATTTTCCCTCTCTTAGGATTGAAACTCTGATAAGCAAGAGATCGAGATTTGATGAAACTAAAAACATTAAAGGTTCATGAACAAATAATTATTACAATCAAATCAAAATCCAAACATAAAATAAAAATAAACTATTTTGATTGAATGTATATGGATAATTTTGTATATATCTATTAAATGTGCATCGCAAGAGTCAATCAATTTGTACTAGTTTGAGGCTAATTAATCTCATGGGGCGACGTTATGTTTGATAAACATGTCTGGTTAATTAATATATAGAATAGCTGTGGACAGCACACGTAACCCAGGGCTACTAGGGACTGACAGACGCTTTGTCTCTATGCAAATGAAACGTTGCAAAAATTATATTTATTTGCTGACCTTTTGATTTTTACAAAAATATGCCAATCGAATTCGAATCTCTATTTTTTTTCTTTTTATACAGAGATGAATTTGTATTTTAAATATAAATAGCCTAAACCAATGGTCCCCAACTGGTGGTCCGAGGACCCCGTGGGGTTCATAAATGATGTCTAAGGGATCCGCGAAATGTCACGGAGAAATTAAATTATTTTGTGGTATTTTATTTGACTGCTAAGAGTTATCCTAATATACGTCGTAGTTCCCGCGTAAGTTCAGCTAATATGAATTGTAAAAGTTTATATAAATTAAGGCCGCTTCACACGTTTTTCATGTTATATCGCATGCGAAATGACGTCATTTATGATCCTAGCGTCTGATTGCATGGGTTTTTGGCTGATTCCGCATGTTCTATTTTTTTCATGCCTTTTTCCAAACCCATATTAATACGTATTATTATAATTTTTGACAGCTCAAGTTTTATTCGCTGGCTACATGTCTCGTGTGAGTGCATCACACTGCTGGCTCTCCTTGCAGTGACGTCATATCGCATGCAATGTAACCTGAAAACCCTACGTGTGAAACGACCTTTACTTAGTAACTCAAATTATTATGTTTGCAATATTATAATCTATGATTTAAGAATTTATGGGATCCTTGGCAGTATAGCAACCGATGAGGGGGTTCTTGAAAAAAATTTTGTTGGGAACCACTGGCCTACACAAAAAAATACACAAGAAAATTTAAATTGAGAATATAATCTTAAATGAATTAAATAAGTCCGACGGACGACTTGGTATTAAATATACTGTAAGAAGTAAATATACGTGATATTACTGTATATAGCTAATGTTAGTATGTTGCTGTTATTGTTGCAGATAGGTGTGCGTGGGCCGGAGGTCCGACGGCATGCTCTTCCGGCGCCTGAGGTGCCCAAGAGACGTGACCACCAGACGGACCTAGAAGGCCTAGCCGGAGGCGGCCTCTAACCCCCTTGGAGGCAATGACAGTGATGCTTTTACAACACGTCCCTCAGCACGCAATCAAGTCCCCCTCCAGCCCGACGGCACCTGCAGTGGCCGCCAAACTGGACGAAGCGGCCATCCGAGCGCCTCGCACCTCCACGCACCAGCGGCAGGTGGGTAAGCTCTTTGCTTTCATCTCTAATTCCAACACCACATCATACTCTCATATACTAGGCCTTCCTACTTTCCTACTTTTTATTATATTAGTATTAGAGAGACATACCCCAACCCCATGCACATTTACAATACTCTATTTTTGGTCGTGCGGGTTGCCTGACGGAAGGCGTGAATATTGAAATGTGAGAATTTCCCTGGTTATTGAATACTCCTTTTAGGATTCAAAGGAGTAGAAAACAATATTTTATGAACTTTTAATTTAAAAAAAAAAATTAAGTCTCTGAAAGTCAATAAAAAATGCAAATTCTTTGATAAAAGTAAATCTTTATATTTCTCGATGAGGTAATATTGTTTAATACAAAAGCGTCAATCGGACGCGGATAGTTCAACTAATTAAATGGGAGCAAAACCGGAGACAGACTTGACGGCTTGACGGGCCCCCTCCCCACCTATAATTTTAAGATTTGAGCTTAAAAGTTCCGGGCCCCCTTGAAGGAAAAATTTTATGAAAATTACTTTTTTATTAGAATTTTATGGTTGGAGCGCAAAAGGCCCGGGCCCCCTCAGAAGTCCTAGGCTCCGGGGATATAGCCCCCTCCCCTGCCCCCTCTGTCTACGGGTCTGAATGTGAGATTCATAAGATTCATATTGCTGGTCGGCCAAACGTACACTGTCCCTCGGGAATCGAAACCGTGATCTCCAGACTATGCGATATTTAGGAGGCTCTAATAATAATTTTCCTTTTGACCAAGACCGAAAAGTCAACATAGCGGGCCTAATGAATGAAATATTATCTAGCTGCTATTCTTGTCTTCACACATCAATAATCTTCAACACATGCTATAAATTATTATGGTAAATCCATTGATGAAGGAAAGGTTCTTTAATCTGTTGATAAATTTACTTGGCTAGAGGCCAGTCACACCAGATTTTTTTAACTTGATTATAAGATACAAATATATTTTCTATAAAACGCAATTGTATAGCGGTAATGTAATAATCCTAGGTATTGAGATATTTATTTTATGTCCACAGCTAATGTTTCGGTTCTATGTTTGAACCAGAAAAAGTCTTTATAAGTGGGTCATAGTGGATCTTTAGAACCTTATTAGAATATAATAATATAATATAATATATTGTATGCCTGATCATCACATTAGGTATATATTTTTATTAAATAATAATCGGATTATAAAATGTATAAAATTCACTGTTACACTTATAGGGACTTTTTGCCAGCTCTGTAGATGGATCAAACATAGAACCGAAACGTCAGCTGTGCAAATAAAATAAAAATATAGCTGAATTTTATCATTTTACCCCTCTATTAATATTTTCTATATTTCGAATGTATCTACAGTATTAACATATATTTTTGAATATCAAAAAGGGAATCATATTAATCCAATTTCAATATATTGATATTATATTAGCTATAATAAGTTTGGTATTTGCTATTGCTATTTCTAGCTCAAACTCCTGGATATTTATCTATATCTATTTATATCATGCTAATCAATTCTAATTCTATTTCCATCCGGGTCTCTTTTATCAGCCTAATCTATGCTAAATGAAATATTCTTGTACGTTATAGTTTACTATTTTTAAAGCTATTTATTATTTCGGCATGAATTAATTTCAATTTATTATACTTGTAATTTTGGAAATTTTATGCCAGAAATTCATTAAGAATGAATTTTGATACTCAATAAGGGACTTAATTTATTTTCTTTCAATGAGGATGATTTCAAATCCATTACTATTTAATTTTTACTTTCTCTTACCTCTATATAGTGTTAATATATAGAGAGTGAAAGTTTTGGTTTCTTGTCAAAAAATTCGATGTCGAGATTTTGATGGATATACACGTTTGAGTTCCCCTGAATCCAAAAAAGTGGTTTTTGCGAGACGGTCTGCGGGTGGGTGGGTGTGTATTTAATTTTAAGCATGAAGGGATTGAGCTATTCGCGAGGTTGAAATTTTATATTTAAGTTTTGTAGCCTCCTGGTCCTTGAAAATAAGCTTTTAAACAAAATCCGCCAAAGAATACTAATACTTTCTATTGATGTAATTTTTCTGCGTTTTTTTTCGATTTTCTAAAAATTCGCTCCAACGATTTTGATTAAAATTCAAAATCAATTATTTTCTTTAGATGCTTTTTAAAAATGTATATTCTCATTTTGCCATTGAAATCTTCTGAAGACCACTTTACTCTTGTAACTTCTATAGGAAGGATAGGAGAAATGGTTGCCATTGTAACAAAATATAAATATTTTTCCATACTTATAAATTTTTACAATCTTGAATTCTAATATATGCCCCGGGTTTGGCGTAGTAAGTAGCGTGCCTACCTCCCTATACCAAACGTCACGGGTTCGGACCCAGGCAGTCCGATGATTTTATTTGCTCAGTTTGGATACCAGATGGCCAAAATAGAAATGCCTGACTCTACAATAGATAATATTCTCTACAACGGTTATCGTCAAAGTCTTGCTATGGCCTAAGTTGCCGAAAAGACTTGTATGAATGTGTGTGTGAATGAGAAAAAAGTGTGAATGTTTAAAAAAATTTAATATATCGGCGGAAACTAAATATATGACGACAATGAAAAATCTGGTATGATAAGCACAGAATACAACTTTCGATTAATGAAGGTAAGAGAATGTTGTGTGCTCTGCGACAGTCACACCAGAATTTTTAATCGGTATACAAAATTTATAATAATAACTGGGTTTTAAAGATTTGTCATTTTACCAATAAGATTGATTAATAGTTGAAATACTGAAAAAAAAAAAATTTCCCTCCCACAAGTCAACAAATCATAGAATTTTATTTGAATTTAAAGAGATATATCAAAAAAATCGAAGTTTGTTGACATGATCAATTTACCTGCTGCCATTATGCGCTTTTCATCATTAAAAAAGGAAATTGACATGAGAGAGAGATAGAGAGTGACTCTCTATTCTCTCTCTATCTTGTCAAGAGGAAAGATTAAATTACTAGAAAGCAAGAATATAAGTTGAAGTCAAATATTAAATTTCCACAAGATATTGTATAAATAATGTTGTTGTTGACAAAAAATTTATATCGTCGCGAAAAAAATATGATTTACACAAAAAAGAGAGTTGGGGAAAAAAATTTAATCTGACAGTGTGTTCGAAATTTAATATTTAATGAATAAATGGAGTTAAGATATAACTTCTTAAAGAAAAGTCTTCTTTGAGGGGGCTTAAAGCTTCAACAACAAATTAGAACAAACTCAAAAATCAATGAGGGTAGTAACCAAGTGTTACCAATGCCCTTTTAACCTCTCT
>JAKCPI010021842.1:0-12435 GCA_023213315.1 Euborellia annulipes | reverse complement strand
TTCATAATGGCGAAAAAACTTCTCGTTATCTCTTCATACTCCTGGGATCTCTTCACTGGCATCGGCTAGTTTAATTCTTTTATTATTACTCCAATAACAGAGGAGGGGACATTGGCAATTTTTGAAAATTTTCACGGAAAGTGGGATTTGATCTTGATCAGTGTAGCAACTCGATTAATCTGCAGCTTATCCGATTAGCATTCAAAAAAAATGATAGTTCATTTTTGTAACTGACAATCTAAAATTTAGTATAATACTATTTAAATAATTCTCTAAAACTATTTTATCACAACTATTAGTCATTTTGTAAGGAGGACAAGGCAAGAGAGGCTTTCTGAAGGTCTTGTAATTGGGTCACTCCAAACATTACATTACTCTCCATAATATCCATGTATCTTCCATTAGGATTTAAAAATAAATAAATAAATATGTCTCTTTCATCACCTTATATTTAGAATTCAAGAAGGAAGTTAATTTCAACAGCATATTATTTTGTTTATCACTTTCCATTCAAACTTCTGATTTTACAATTAACAAAAAAAAAAAAATTATTATAAATGCAATCTCCTCTTGAGACTTGAATTTTTATATTATCTCATTAATTTTTCGATTAATTACTGGGGACAAATTCTTAAAATATATAATATTCATTATGAAACTTTAGCAAGTGTTGGTCTCTTTAAACCATAAAAGGTAGTAGTAGCTTCTATCTCTAATGGTCATAAGATAATGGTACACCCCTGAGGCATGAGAAAAACCTTTTAATCAAAATCGGCCAAAGAGTACTAGTAGTCTACTTTATTGGTGTACTTTTTGTTTTTTTTTTTTTTTTTTTTTTTGATTTTCCCAAAATTTGCTCTAACGATTTTGATTAAAATTCAAAAATCAATTTAGATGCTCATTAAAACGTATATTCTCATTTTGCCCCAAAAGTGTTGAAGCACAGTTTACCTTTGTACTTCTAAGGAAAAATAGGATACTAAATGTCGTGGTAACAAAATAAAAAAAAATTTTCCATGTTTATAAATTTTACCTCTTGATTTCTAATGTTTTGCCTGAAAACTAAATATATGTCGACTCAAAAAAAAAGCTGATTTGACAAGTACAGAACACAACTTTCAAATACCGACTGTAAGAGAAAGTTGTGTGCTGTGTGACTAGCCACACCAGATTTTTTTGTAAGTGAACACAGGGGCGTATATAGAAATTTTTTTCGGGGGGGGGGGGCTGAACTCAAAAATTTTTCTACGGAAATTTTTTTTAAGAAACTAAATTTTTTTTTCACACGAAATTTTTTGCGGAACATTCTTTCAAAGTTTTCTACCCTGCGGAAAAATTTGTTGCGCTGATGTCTGTATATCCCTATATATCTATATGTATATGTGTTTGGGAAATTTCGGGGGGGGGGGGTCCGGCCCCCTCCCCCCTTATATACGCCCCTGATTCATAATTATTTTTTATAATTTATTCAACCCTATAAGCCACTACCCGTCTCTAGTACCGCCTGCCTGACTAGTTGGCCTGACAAATCAGGCTGTATGGCCTTTAATACTCACTACTCATAATAAATGTTTATATATTAATTTAAAAAAAAATTTTATGATTAGATAAAACATTATAATTCCATTTTTTTCTTGATTCTAAGTAATTTTGATTCGAGTATTCGTTACATAAATATTACTGTCTTTATTAAATCCATATATTAACATATCCAAAAGTGACATGCAAATAAGTTCTTTGCTTTTTGGAAGAGGGAGAGAGAGAGTGAGGAAGGGAGGGAGGGAAATCCCCCCTCCAGCTGGCCTTCATGGAGGGAAAGAGCCAGAGAGAGTGAAAGAAAAAGGAGGGGGATAGAGAGAGAAAGAGAGTCAGTCGACAACTCCTATCTGATGGGTGCGAGTCTCCAAACCTTTTCACCTTCTGTTTGTTTGTTTAATGTTTATTATTGTTAGCCACATCATTAATTAATCATCATTTAATAGGTATGTAATTTATTTATTCATTAACTTAAAAAATTTTTGATATTTTCCAACAATTACCAAATGACGACTCATACGATTTTGTTTAGGTTATGTCAATAATCAATCACTTGTTTTTATTGTTGTTTAAATTATTTGAATCTATTTCGAATCATTATCCATTTATATAATTATATATGCATTACTGAATCTTATTTTTCTTGCTTATATTTTTATAGCTTTTCCTTTTTCAAATTCATTTTCCTCCATAGAGCCAATGTTAAATTCCTATGGGGATTTGTATATAAATTTCAATTCAAAAGGGGACCCCCCCCCCCTTTGAGAACTTTTTACATATTAAAAAAACAAATTCCAATTCTTATGAAATTTTGTATTTATTTAGGAATCTCTATTCTGTATAAAATATCCAAATATGAGATTAAAATTTTGAAAAATAACCATAGTTTATTTCAAGCAGTCAACATTTAAAATAGACAGAGCCTATGGAAATTTTGATTTTTTTACTTTTTTTTTCTTATGAAATGCAAGAGGTCAAGTTACCTAAGGTGCTATGGAAAACAATATATCTCGACACAAAAAATATGGTGTGACAAACACTATTTTAAATGTTAATTATTTATTATTTTATTATTTTTAAAGAATCGGTGATAGGCCAAAGTTTTTTTTTTGGAATTTGACGTATTTGAAATTAATTAGTTTTAACACTTTATTTGTTTATATGATTTTTACTTTCTCTTACCCTATATATGAAATATATAGAGAGAAAGTATTCAATTCATGTCGAAAATTCGATGTCGAGATATTTTTTACATTCTTTCCTTTTTTATTATCACATCTATTTTAATCAAAATTAATAAAATTATTAGCATAACTAAATATACAGAGGGGAAAAAAATAATTAAGATAACAAATATCTAAAACGAATATCTCTCTCTCTGCGTGACATAAAATTTTATCATTTTTAGCAATTGACGTTGTCTGTTGTTTACCATCTCTCTGCATTTAATTATTCGAAATTTTGATATAAAATATTCAACTATCAAGCAGTAGTATCATAGTGGAGATTTATAATTATTTTAATTAATAAAATAAAGTGTCTATTATTAGTATAGGGGCGTAATTCGAAGGAGGATTTCCCTCTACGACTTGAATTTATATTCGTAGCTTTACATTAACACTATCTCTTGAACAGTCAAGGTCACTAGTTTTTATTTTATTATGTCACTTTTAGATTATAAAATCTTGAAATTTTAATTTCTTAATTAACTTTTCCATCCCCCAGCCACTAATCAGATTTCTTTTTATGTTTTGGTTGGTTCTCGTTGTTTAGAAGTTTTTATATCTCGACATGTTGGTAAAAGACATTCACAAAAATTGTAAATTAAATATCTCAGCCTCTTCTTTTGAAATCTTATTGATCGAATTTCATTTTAAAATGAAAGAGAAGTCACCCTAACAAGTGGTCGTGTCGCTCCCCTCTTAAAAAGTTCTCAGACTATAGTTTTTCTTCAATTACTCAATTTTTTTTTTTTTTTAATATAGAATTGAAAATAATACGAAAGGTCAAATTTGACCCTAAGCAAAATTCCTTTGGAAAGCCTCGGTCGTAAAACAGGCCCTAGCCATTTGGGCTTGAGACTCATTTGGGAGAGAAAAGGAAAGGACCTACCTACCTTCCCAGATCCCCCTTCTATGTAAATTCTTAAATTTATTTGTATAGCAAAACTTGAAAATCGTTATATTGCATTTTTTAATCAGTTTGATTAGCAAATATTTTGAGGTTGATTTTGTAAAATTGAGGGATTCTGAAAAAGGAAATTAGTCACATAAGGAAAATTACTAAACTCATTAAAAGAAATTTTTCTTTTCGAATAATTGATTATATTGAGTCATTAACATTTTATATTTGTCGGTTTCTTAGGATTTATTTTCTAATTTAATATGTATAGGCTATTTTGGGACTCTCCTCTATCTAATCCATCATCTCAGATTAGCTTAATTTTATTAGCATTTTTTAATAAATATATTTAGGGTGGCTTATATTTTGACTATATTAGCAGTTAACATACTTTCTCTTACTAAACTATTTAAGTGAAAGTTGTGAGATAGGCTTAATCATACCAGATAAAAATTGAAGCTTGCAGCTACTCAATTATCAATTGTCAACCTCATCAACGAAACGAATTCTTCAATACATTTTTAATATGAAATTTTCTGTCAATCTGAGAGTTTTTAAGGGGGTTTAGTTTTGTAGAGGGTGCGCATGTTTTTTCCTTATAATAGTGTAGTTTTTTTTTTAAGTACGTTTAGACGACACTCCTACACCCCCCCCCTTAAGAAAATGTTGAGTTATAGACAATTTTTCAATTGGTGAGATGATATAATAGCCTACTATTTACAGAATATTACCCAATAATGAAATATCACCAAATAATTAGCATATATAAGTTTCTTATATTGATAAAATAATTTAATTCAAATGAATTATAGCATTGATAGTAAATTAAATTTGTTTTATTAATATTCAAAATAGGCACTGATAAAAAAAAAAAAATGTTTGATAAAGTCTTTATTGCATAATCTGACCAAGTATTTTTTTATTATTCAAAAAAGATTTGCTTTTCATATCGAAAATGACAAAAATACTTATTGAATCGCTCGCTCGATCACCCTTACTTATTGTTTAGAATTAGAACATCAATATTGACAGGCAGATAAAAGAGGGGATAGATAAAGGAAAAAAAAAAAAGATTTAGATTATTTATTCATTCATTTATATAATAATAAAAAAAAAAAAAAAAAAAAAAAAAACAGATGTGACCAGCAAGTAACACGCCTAGAAACAGATAATTAAAAGTGCTTCTAATAGCTACAAATTTTTACTAATAAATAAAGAATAGTAAATTTATTAATTATTAAAATTTGAGAAAAATTAAATTACTGATTGATTTGATTGAAAAAAGAAAATAAATAAAATACAGGAAGCTCGCTTAACGAGCATAATTCGTTCCAGAATCATACTTGTAAAGCGAAACACTCGTTTTACGAAACAATAACATTCTCCCCATAGTTCTGCCCCCCCCCCCCACCATGACGTAACATGGCGCACAATCCGGGACTTCCCCCTCTCTTCGCCACTCGTTATTCGAAATGTCGCTCGTTAAGCATATCATTCTTCTACAATTTGTTTTGCTCGTTATGCGAATTACTTGTTATGAGAGATGCTCGCTAAGCAAATATTTATTTTAATTATTTTTAATTTTTATAAATGATGCCTTTATTAAGGTGCGCGTCTTGGGGTGCTAATTTTGAGAGATTCCAGCGGCCACAATTTTGAAGCTACCTACCTCAAATGTTTTTAAATTAAAGCTATTTAAAATATCTACAACTTATAGAAGCCCTTTTTTTGATTTTCGAAAAAATAACAATTTTTTTAGATTAATCGCATTAAATAAAAGATATTTTTAAAAAATTCGCTCTATAACTTGTAGATAATTAATTTAGTAATCATTGTGTTAAAAAAAAATTTTTATACCCTTAATTAATTAGCTAGAAACTTTCAAATGAAATGGAATAAATCCCTTGTATTCCTATGGGAAAAACTAACGCCATCTCTTGCCGCCTAGAGTAACTCGGTAGTCAATCGTGTCCTAACGGTTTTTCGAGACGCGCACCTTAAGTTGCTAACTTCACAAATCTTATATGCCTCTTAAAACTCATTTTTTTTCAACTTGATAATTTTTTTTAAACTCGATAATTTTTTATCGGTCGGATAAGTTTGCTAGTTGACTAGAAGTGAAGCAACCGGCTTTAAATATATATTATTTAATATTGGAGGTTTTTTATAGCTGTGTAGTTGATGTAGTAGGATAAGACAGACCGTCTAACTGATGTCGAGTATAAACGAGTATGTTTTGATGAAATAAGAAATATCATGAATGTAAATAAATATCTAAGGCATTTTATAGAGAAAATATTTAAACTGTATTTTCATAAAAATAAGCCCAGAAATAGTTTGGTGCCTGTAATGGGGGATGGTTCGAGTGAGAGAGATATTTCCACGGCAAATAATGAAAATACAAATATATTTCGTAGCCTTACTTATACACCGGGTCTTGCTGAATCAATAAAAAAAAATTATTTTATAGAATTGAAGATAGCATAAAAATATCTTTTAAACCTCCAAACACACTTGGATTTTTATTTAACAATAAAACACCCACTCCCCTCTCTAATACATCCAGTGTGGTATACAAAGTGCCCTGCGCCGATTGTAATCTAAGCTATATTGGTCAGACAAGGCAGTATTTATCTCGTCGTCTCTCTCAACACAAAACAAATATTAAAAATCAAGAGACCCACATTGCCTTGTCAGCCCATGCAATCGGTGAGGGGCACACATTTGATTTCGAAAATGCTACCATCTTGGAAAAGGAATGCAACTACCAAAAACGACTTACATTGGAAGCCATTCATATATTCATTAATGAGACAATTAATTTTAAAAGAGACTATAATTCAACTGTGGCTCTCTACGCATGTCTCTTAAAAAGATAGTTGCATTCATTTACTAATAAAGTGGAGGGGGTAAGAATCCGGTGGCTAGCCGTGGAGGTGTCTCTCTCTTCTCCTCATTCATAAACTAAACTCGATAGAACAGTCACAGAATTTTACTCGCAGACTTTACCATTATAAAATATCTCACCTCCTTATCATAATATATATTGTTATAAAATTCGACCAACTATGTTAAATATAGGTGAAATATGGAAATTAAAATTTATATTGACAACCCTAATGGTAAATATTCACCTAATTTATATAAGTCTGTACGCATTTTCTTAATGACCATTATGTATTGTTCTGTATTAATAGCTCTGAAGATGGCCCTAAACAGGACCGAAACGTCAGCAATGAGGGTTTAATAAAAGAAAAGAAAACTAGCTGCTCTCTCTTTTTATTATCCTACTAAATATATATTATGAATTTAATTGGTCAATAATCACAGGTCACAGATACACATACATCTTTATACTAAACACATCAAAATCACATTAATTTATTTTTCAATAGTAAATTCTTTTTTAAAATCCTTTACGGAAATAATTTATTCTATCTCTGTTTAGTTTCATCTTATTTATTTATCTATCCTTTTGTGACGTCTTTTGAAGGCTTTCATTTTTTTTTTTTTTTTTTTTTGAGAAGCCTTCAATTATTCAATTATAGGTCACATATCCATCACAAAAATTGAGTTCATATCGAATGGGTGGGAGAAAAAGTAAAAGTAACTAGCCTTGAACTTGTCCGTAATAAAAACACACGGCAAATTTTATTTTTAGATAGCATTCAAATTTCAATTATTCCTTTTTTTTTTATATAACTTTAATAAACGTAATCAAGAATATTTACAAAAGAGAATGAATTTCCGATCAATTTTAAGTAAATAACTCCTCTAATTGAAATAATAATTTAACTAGAATTTTTTTTGTCTATCTTAACGAGGTTAAAAAAATGTTTTTTTTTTTATCTGTCATACTATCATTAAAATGCTTTTAGAGAACTTTATTTAATTTTTCTATATAAGACTGTCTGACAATGAATAAAACTAATTTGGGATTTGAAGAGTTGAAATTTTTCTTAATTTATGACAAGCAATGTAGATAAATAAACTGAAAGGAAGTCAGCCTAACAGGGTAGCATCTATCAAATTAAAATCGTTATAAAAGAAAACGTTTCGGCTTCAATTAGATTTTTAAACTTTTTTCATTCACGATCCCATTTATGAGTTTTCTCGGCTCCAGATAAATAAATATTTTGTGATGATTATTGATTAGGTAACATATGAAATTTTTTTTAGAATTTTTAATAATTAACATACAAAAATATAAAATTAAAAATGTGTTATTAAAGTTACAAAAATTATATTGCCGCCCCAAGATTTCGCTAGCCGACCCCGTAGTTTAAGAAGCCCTGAATTAAATAATGCAATCATCACTTCTTATGGGCTGAAACGAGCGTAAATATTTTAAAAATTAAAATACAGCATGACAAATTTTATTATAAAAATTTTTTTTATACTTAACAACATAAAAATTTTAAAAGTTGAAACGAGATAAGCTTCGTCTTTATTATTCCCGCGGTGCGGGGTCGGCGGTAGGGCCAACACAAGTAATAAATTATTAATTTTCTGTATACAAATTTTTTATAATAACTTACTTTTTCTTACCTGTATATTAATTATATAGAGAGAAAGTATTGTGATCATGTCAAAAATTCGATGTCGAGATTTTGATGGAAATACATGTTTTGAAATCCCCTGAGTCCAAAAAAGTGGGTCACGTCTGTTTGTGTGCGTGTGTAACGCATTTTAAGCATCAAAGAATTGAGCTACTTGATTGAAATTTTATATTTAAGTTAGGTACTTTCCCGGACGCTCAAAATAAGCTTTTGAACAAAATCGATCAAAAAGTATTAGTACTTTACTGATGTACTTTTTCAGTTTTTTTCGATTTTCTCAAAATTCGCTCCAACGATTTTGATTAAAATTCAAAAATCAATTATTTTTTAGATGCTCTTTAAAATGTATATTCTCATTTTGCCCTTGAATCTTTTGAAGCACACTTTACTCTTGTATTACTTATGAAATGCAAGTGGTCAAGTTTTGAACTAATGCGCTATGGGAAACTAAATATATCTGGACCCAAAAAAATCTGTTGTTCTGACCAGTCACACCAGATTTTTTATGTTGTATTTATTTTTTATATTTTTATATATCTACTCTAGCTTCATCTAGAGCTAACTGATAATGGCACTATTTAATTAAAGCCAAAACGTTTTCTTTTAATGGAATTTTCATTCAACAGAGACTTTTCTGTTTGGCTGACTTTCTCTCCTTTTATTTATCTAATCGAAAATTTTTTCACACTTTAATTATCAGCATTAGAAAGAAAAATAGGATTTAAAAATATTTCTCGGGGGGGGGGGGAATCTGGTGTGACTGGTCGCACAGCACATAATTTTTTCTTAATTTCCGTAATTTCGGACATTCTGTACTAAAAATGCTTATTTAAGGCAACCCCCCTATAGCTATATGTATTTCAAAATCATCATAGGCAATTATTTAAATAAAACAATCTCTTTGTATTTTCTCAAACTTTTTTTCCTAATTTTTTTTTTGCAAGTTTATCTTATCTTCATTTTATCATTATCAAAAACTACACTATTTAAAAACGCCTTTCGAAAATCATTTCTCCCATCCTCCCAAAAAATTGCACTCTTAGGCGATTGCTAGTTGCATTATGCAAACTTCTTGTTTTCCGTGTCAAACCCTCTGAAATAATAAGGCAAAGACTTTTAACTAATTATTTAACAAATTTAATAATTTGTTTGACCCTCAAAGAAAAAATAAATTTATATAATTAGTTTCTTTGTTTTTATCAAGAAAATTATTTTTCAAAAATACAAAAAAAATTCCAAGGCTTCAAAAGTCCCTTGTATATGAAAGATTATGCTTACTTATCACCACTTTTCGCTTTTAAGATATCTCACTCCTTAAAAATAAATTAGAGTCTTAATTATTCACTATTTATTTCAAATTATCAAAAAACTTTCGTTTAAAATAAATAGTCTGTTTATGTAGCGATTTAATGCTCAGCAATTTTATAAAAATAGTTCAACTAAATATGTAATATTTCAATATTTAATATCTAATTCATATTACATATTCTCTAAAGAATATATTAAATGATTTAGGAGTCATAAGTCTTCTATTTATGTCCGCATGAAATATAAGATGCTTGATTACCTAAGAGGAAAATCAGAGTCCATTCTATTGGATTTTGACTCAATATATTTTGCATCAAGATTCGAAAATTATTTTCAAGTTGTATAGTAAAAAAAAAAAAAACTTATTTACACTATTATATTTTTCTCTTCAGTCATTAGTGTCAGATCTGTTATGTTGTGGTTACTATAAAATACCGAGGTGGGTTCCCATTTCCTTCTCAAATAGAATTGCATAATTTTTTTTCCATATGGTGGATTTGAACTCGAATTATCTTGAGGATCATAAGCTTAACTGCTTTATCCTCTCGGCTAATAGCATCCTCTATGATATTTTTAGTAAATTTATAATCTAGTAATTCTAACCACTAATAATTTCTTTGGAGGGAAGCATGCAAAATATTAACAAAATTTTTGCCATTTAATACATTTACTATTATGGAGAGCATTTTTGCCTAGTAAGATAGGCAACTCAAATGACTTAAAAACAACTGCTCATGCGTTTTCAGCCCTAAAGATCCTCTGAAGCAATTAATTAAAAATAGATCTTTTAATTTGCGAATGACCTTATGACATACATGATTAATAAGTGGGTCTATTTGCCTATTTTGTAATTGATGAGTTAATATTCACTTAATTACTAGCACACGTTAAGATTTTTTGATCAAATAAAGCAAAGGTGCTTATTTAAAAGTATTTTCTATTAATTTATTCAAGGGAAATTTTTTGAATGTTTCTTATATTAAAGATAACACTCTTATCATAGGCTTATAGAAAACTTAGATAAATCGATTAAAACTTTTCCAGTCTCTTCGATTAAATCCCTTTGCTTATAAAAACGAGGTCAGTCTGTTTCAAGAAAAACAAGAAATTAAAGAGAGATGGGGGCAAAAATTAATTGATGGCTTATTAATATTTTATAAATAAATAATTATTAAATATCAGAATCACCGTTTCAGCAATTTTAATATATTGGTTTCCAAATAAATATACTATCCTCTTAGTGGCACATGTCCTTGGTGGCTAGGTCTAAACAAACATAAATAATTAAAAAAAAAATAATAATAATAATAAATATGGATTTTAACTAAAGATTTATATTAAGATCTTATCAGGACTTTTAATCACCAAAAAACTTTACAAATTGACTAGAAACTTCCTATTCATTTATACTTCTAAACCTGAAAGGGAATTACCAATTTATTTATTTTTTGTCAGGTTAATATTGAATTCTTAATTTTTGGTGTTTCTTGGCCATTAGACATTTAGTATCTTGAGAGATACTTAGACCTCTTATTTCATTCTAAGAGAGCAATTTAAAAATGAACTTCATTTTATTTTGCGTGCTACAGCTTCAATTATTATTTTGTTCTCTTATTACAGCACTAATTAAAGATTATCACTAAGAAAATGTTTATTTCATCACTGCTTTGGATCTTAAATTTTGTTAAAATTTCTTTATAAAAATCTTATTAGATTTGTTTTTTAATAGTTTTATTACATTACATATTATGTAGGCCTATGAGACATTCTTTTCTTAATCATTTAGAAGGCTCGTTTCACTTTATAAGCTCTACGAACTTGACAGAGAGGGTCTCAGTCCTTTGGGAAAAAGATAAAATCAAGGAAAATAAGAAGAGAAATCGAATGAAAAAAATACATTCCCCTGAGTAAGCTGAGTAATTTATTTAACAATATAGCACTAGACTAATCTAGTAAAACGGTGCTTCTAGGAATCTAGGGAACAATAGAAGTTTTCTAGCATCATAGCTTTTTCCTCTTTAATAGCTTTCGAGCTTAACTCAGCTTTGCTGGCACAAAAGAAGTGGTCTAAGTCTTTTATGCTAACTCTGGAACAGAGGGCTAGAAAAGACGGGCTCTTTGTTTCTGAGTAGGGAACCATTACTAGGACATTAACTTCTATTATTTGCGAATTTTTGTCAAAAAATTGAGAATCTTGGCTGTTTTTTCTGAGATCTATAATGCGTATGGTGCTAGAAATGTACATATAGTTTTGGCCACTCTCGAATTGATTTTAGAAATTCTGTAATTGACACATTCTCGTTACTCCGGAGGATAACTTTAATGGCCTGGGATTCTATTTCCTTTCTCTAGTGGTCATCAATTATATTCCCTTTGTAGGAAATTTGAACCTTCAATTCACGATTAAAAGATTAGTTGCTTCTCTTTATTCGTCGTTTATAATTTCACATGTATAAAATTTATACTTTCTTTTGGAATATGATCATAGCTTATAAATTTATTCTAATAGCAGAAGCTCCTACTGGATAGCCTCGATCTAGCGCTACCAAATTTTATAAAAATATTTATAGAAAAATCGGATTGGGAAACCGTGTATTTATTTTTCGAGGTCATCAGTCTAATCTTGACTCTTGTGGAATGAAAACATAAATATTTTGTATTTTGTCCGAGCTTCATACCACTAAGTGGTTAGTCCTAGCAAGGGGAGCAAACGCTTCACCTTTAAGTCAAGGGCAAAAAATAAATAAATCATCAAAGTTACTTACCATTTGCTCATTTTAAAGAATTATTTTATCGAAGGGGGGGAAGGCAATTCCTTCCATCGCCTTCATATTTTCTGAGCCCATTTGTTTCCTTCATATCTCTAATTATATTTACCCTGGAAGAAAGAATAATTTATTATCACTCGGTA
>JAKCPI010021841.1:0-11841 GCA_023213315.1 Euborellia annulipes | reverse complement strand
ATATTTGGGTTTTCTTTTACTTTCCCTTATCTCTATATATATATTAATATATAGAGAGAGAAATGTTGGATTCATGTCAAAAATTCGTTCGAGATTTTGTCCCTTACTTTTGAGGTCCCCTGAGTCAAAAAAGTGGGCGACATGATACTATCTGTTATTGGTGAAAAATAACTCAGGAACGATAAGAGCTGAGAATGTTGAAATTTTATATTTAAGTTAGGCACTCCCGTGGGATATTGTCACGAAGCTTTTGAATAAAATCGACCAAAGAGTACTTGCCACTTTGCTGATGCACTTTTTCAGTTTTTTTTTCGATTTTCTCCAAATTCGCTCCAATGAGTTTTGATTAAAATTCTACGATCACTTTGTTTTTAGATGATCTTTCAAATGTATATTCTCATTTAGCCATTGAAATCTTCTGAAGACCACTTTACTCTTGTACTCCATAGGAGAGATAGAGGAGAAAGGGTTTCCGTGGTAACAAAATATATTGGACCAGTCACACTAGATTTTATGAAAATATTCTGACCACCACTTCGCTTTTTAGGAATTAGTAAGTAAAGGGGGTCTTAGATCCGGTTGTTTCAATTTTAATTAACTAGCTATCCCCACTCGGACAAGCTAGTTCACTAGAGTCTTTTCACATCTAGTTAAATTCAATCATATGAGTAAATAAGATTCTAAGTGGTAATTAAGACCCGCTAAGAAGTTCGGAGTTAGGGCTTAACTAAGGGCCGAAATTAGGAACACAAACCTTCTTTATTTATTTTTTTTTTCGCAAATTTTTAAACTGTTAATAATTTTTAAAAAAATGATGCCGCCGAGGGGTTGACTGGCTACGGGAGAAGAGCAACAGTAACCTCAATCGTTGCGGTTAAGTGATGCCAAGCGCGGGATTGGTGACTCCGAGCAATCAGCCTGTTGAACGTCGCGTAGCCATCGATGATATGTATTTAACCGCTTCACAAGGAAGGAAGCAGGAGCAGCCAAAAATTAAAGCCTTCGATTTTCTATATATAATAATTACCGGAGGTGTCCGTCTGTCTGTCCGTCTGTCTGTCCGTCTGTCCGTCTGTCACGCTCTGTTTGACCAACTTCCCATTAGAATTTTGAAACGAAATTTTGCAGTCTTATAGAGGTCGTTATGGAGGAGTCCAGGAAAAATACTCGGTCCTGAAATTTCCATAACTTTTTGAGTTATCACCTAATTCATAAAGTTACGATTTCTCCCATAGGAAATGTATAGAGAAATATTTAAGAGTATTCTCTTGCAGTTGTGTATTCTTTGAATGTAAACAAATCTTCAAGCAGGCACTGGATTGGAATACGTAGTAATAATAATTTTCTTAGCCGTGGCTCAGTGAGAAGACATTAGCTTCTCGCACCGGAGTCCCGGGGTTCGCTTCCCCATCCCAGCGAGAAAAGATTTATTTCATTTGGATTTGACTACAAATCATTTGAAATAAATAGGGATGGGAGTCTAAATGGCCTTAGAAGCCGAGAAGGACCTTAAAAAAAAAAAAAAAAATAATTTTCTTTTTATTATAATTAAGAAAAGGCGAGGGTCCGCCGCAGGCCGCCCGGAGCCAGTGGCTAGGGGTCCAGGGGGGCGTAGCCCCCCTGTCTAGACGCCAGCCCGTTTCTCATATTTAAGAAAGGCGAGGGTCCGCCGCAGGCGGGCCCGAGCCAGCGGCTGGGGTCCAGGGGGCGCAGCCCCCGTCTCAGACGCCAGCCCGTTTCTCATATTTAAGAAAGGCGAGGGTCCGCCGCAGGCGGGCCTGAGACCAGCGGCTGGGGGGTCCAGGGGGGCGTAGCCCCCTGTCTAGACTGCCAGCCCGTTTCTCATATTTAAGAAAGGCGAGGGGTCCGCCGCGGCGGGCCCGGAGCCAGCGGGCTGGGGGGTCCAGGGGGCGGAGCCCCCTGGGTCCAGACGCTCAGCCCGTTTCTCCATATTTAAGAAAGGCGAGGGTCCGCCGCAGGCGGCCTGAGCCAGCGGTGGGGGGTCCAGGGGGGCGTAGCCCCCGCCTAGACGCCAGCCCGTTTCTCTATATTTAAGAAAGGCGAGGGTCCGCCGCAGGCGGGCCCGAGCCAGTGACTGGGGTCCAGGGGCGTAGCCCCCTGGCTAGACGCGAAGCCCGCCGAAGGCGAGCGGCGCGGCTAGTATTTATTTATTTATTTAACAATCTCTCAACAGAATTTCTTCCAATTACAGAGAAAAAAAGAAACAAAAAAAAAAAAGAACAAAACAACAAAAAAAAGATAAATAAAAAATAGTACAAAAATAACATATCAATTGCTGTCTTTTATTACAATTAATGAGACGTTTCGAGAAAACTTTATTTTCTCATCATCAGGATTTCAAATAGTATCTGTCCCGGAGTTGTTAAAAGGGCACAATATATTTATTATCTCACTGAACAAGTCAATGAATAACTCACCCATAAAGAAAATACATAATAAAAGTATTGTTTGTGCCTTTTAACGACTCCGGGACACAGTGGCGTAGTGAGCTTAACTCGCGCCCGGGGGCACAATACCATTTTAGCGCCCGCCCCCCCCCCCATTCGAAAACCATATAATATTATATGTAAAATATACTCGCAAATTAATAAATAAATAAAGTAAAATAAATAATAATAAATAGGGATAGCGAATAGCAGCCGGAAAAATCCAAATCAGACAAAAACTAGATCAATTTTTATCAATTTATTTATCGTCGACGTTTCGGACGCCAGTCGTGCCCTTCCTCAGGACCTATGATCTAATAAATAAATAAATCTGATAAAAATTGATCTAGTTTTTGTCTGATTGATTTTTTCTGGCTGCTATTCGCTATCCTTATCAAATTAAGTAGCCATTTTCTCCATCAATAATAATAAAAATTTCTCCAGTAATTTTTTGTTTTGCGGACCATTTGGCGCCCCTTTGTGAATAGCGCCCGGGGCAGATGATGACCCCCTCTTGCTCCCCCCCTCGCTACGCCACCGCCGGGACAGATACAACGTATTAATTGTGGAATAAAAAAAAAGGCTTTAATATTTTTTGGCTGCTCCTGCTTTCTTCCATGTATGTAAATCAACAGCCACGGTACTTCATTAGAAGTAATTCTAACCGCTTATATAATAAAGTTATACCCCTAAATGGCTTCAGTAGCCGAAAAGGGTTAAAAATGCCTTTTTATTAAGTTGCTAACTTCACAAAACTTTCCTTACACCCCAGATAGCTAATTATGTGCGAAAAAACTCATTTTTTTCAACTTCCTCGAAGGTTAAGTGTGTTCTTGTTTACTATGGTTTGCTATCGGTCGGATGTTTGCTACAATAGTTAACTAGAACTGAGGCAACCGGCCCTTATTTGTAATATATTCGGATTACTTGCTAGTTGATTCTGATTTAATTCTTTCTTTTTGATGATGGTTTTATTTATTTTCATCTTTTTTTTTTTTTTCATTCAAAAACAATCAAATAATTTCACTCGTTTATTATTATTTTTAACTAAAAAATTCAGTCGTCAATACAAACAGCTGAAATATTCTTAATTATATAAAGAAATTTTTTTTTAAATTTTGGCTTGGTGTTGGGAATAGAGTTTCGCACTTACAAAATCTGACTCATTTTTTTTATTTTTTTCTACATTCTAAGGAGACATTGTCAAACGATCTTCTTTCCACAGTTCTCAGTTGGCAAACTGTACTAATAAATTTTAATCCGATATCTCGAAATAGTTCGAATTTCAAAATAAAAGAGGGAAATCAATTTCCTGACTGTTTTCACCGGAGATTAGAAATCCAATAAATTTAAAAACTTTTTTTTTTTTTTAATCGCATATTTTTATTATATAACTCTAAGTTCTTTATGCAAATAATTTCTTTTTCATTCATTCATTTCGTGTTAAAAAAGAAAAAAGGATCAAATGGAGTTAATTTAACTTCCTGGAAATCTAATATCAATAAAGGCCCTTTTGTTTTAGCTTTTATAAACAACTCATTCATGTTCCGTATTTTAGAAATAACCCTCCATATGTTTTCAAGACCATTAACCCAAAATAGAAATTCACTCGACCACAAATTATTTTTTTTAATTTTAGATCTTAAGGGAAGTTTTTATTGCTTTGTTTGAAATCGTTCTAAATGAAAATTATAAGATGCTACTATTAAATATGTATAATAGGGGAAAAAAACAACTAATAAGTATTAATATTCAAATATAAAAATAAAAGATTATCCTCTAAATATAAAATTAGTTTAAATTTACACACTAATAAAAGCAAATTTAATTCATTCAACCTCGGAACTGTAAAGAGAATTTTTCAAGAAATTATATAGATTGGTAAAAACGTTGCTACACTCACATGTCAACTAACGTGACAACTTGACATCATTTTTGTATATATCTTGCTCTTTTTTTAATTTTGTTAACTCTTGTGTAAATTATGATCTATCTTAGAAGAATGGCAGGAGGTAGCAGCCAGAAAGGAGCGTCTCCAAAAACAATGAAACTCCCAGATATTCGCGGCATTTCGATCGAAATTTATTTGATATGATACACAAGGTTTTTTTGTATTAATGATTTATTTATTTGAGCATTAACACTTTATTCGCATTTTCGACAGCATATGTATCATCATCGTATGTAATTCACTTCCGATGATGACACATATGGTGTCGAAATACGAATAAAGTGTCAATGTTCAAATAAATAAATAATTGAACCAAAAAACCTTGTGTATCATACTTGAATTTAATCCTCTTATAAAATAAAATTATAAAAAATGATTTAATTTTGATTCTGAGAAACACAATGGACAGACTACAGAGTACACTGATCCGAAGCCAAGGGGGTTATGTAGAGGTCCAAACCCATACAGCACAAAATATTGCAGCAATGTTGCAGAAATATTGCGAATCTTGCATAAATTGCCAATTAATATTGCACCAATATTGCAAATCTTGCAAAATATTGGCAACATTGCAGCAAAATTGTTGTAATATTCCTATGTCCGCCTTTTTGCAACATTGCAGAAATATTGCATCAATGTTGCTGCAATATTGTCAATATTGAGCAAGATTGGCAATATTGCTTTAACATTCCAGCAATATTTTGTGCTGTGTGGGAACCTTCCCCCATTTCCCAAATTCAAAACATTCTTGCTAACAGTTTTGATGGAATCTCAACATCATCTTCAGGTCTAAAATTAAAAATACAAAAAATTGAGATATTCGTTTTTGTTTTGTGTGCATAGGCTATATGAAGAATTTATTATTATTATTACATAGTATATCAAAGGACTTTATATTAAAAATCTTTGCGAAAACTCGCCTTAGCAAGAAACCGAGAGAAACTAAAATAAATTTGATTTATCTGCAAACAGATTTATTATTTATAAATTTCAATGCCAGATTATAAGTATTCAAGCTTTCTGATTGGATAAAGCAGGCAGGATATTAAAGCCTCTATTTGTTCACAAATTTATCAGTTAAAAAAAATATATTTTTTTTTTTCTTCATTTTAATTAATCAGATGAAAAAGACATCTCTTGTCTTCTAGTTTGAAAATTAATTTAACTAATGGCTAGTTTTGAATTTTTTTGGACTCGCTTAATGTAATTTGTTTAATTAACAAGAGACAAATATTTGGGCGATGACCAATTCTAAGTGTCGAGAAGTCCTTTTAAAATATTTCACCTATTTATTGTTCATTGTAATTTTATAAAAAAAAAAAAATAAATTAAAATTAATTGAAAAATGATAAGAAAATCTGATAGTGATTCTTTATTTCTTTAACTTTATTTGTTTTTGCCAAATTTCCCCCTCATTTGACTTTTATTATGCAACGCTCCGTTTTCATGTAAATTTAGATGTAAGAAAAATAAAAAGGATTTTATTCTTTTTTGATATCACAATCCCCTGTATGACGTAAAAATTAACGACCTGAAGAAAAAGTTGTCAGAGGTAGCTATAAATTATCATACTAATTTCATTCATGCCATCCAACCAGTGGCTTAAAGATTAGCAGCCTATCTAGCACAATGCCCTCGGGGCTTGGTGTAGAGGTTAGTGTGCTAACCTCGTATACCAAAAGTCGCGGGCAGTCCGATGGTTTTATTTAAGCCATTTGGATACAAAAAAAAAAAAAAAAAAAAAAAAAAACTAGCACAATTGATGGGTCCAGGACAGGACCATCAATTGAGCAAAGGTCTCTACTAGTTGAACAATTTGTTTCTCAACCTGATATTGTCATTAGAGGGCTCTGACAGTAAGGGCCGGAACCAGGAGATTTTTAGGGAGGGGGGCAGGACTTTAGTTTGCCGCCCCCTCCTTAAAATTTTCTATACAAAATTCATATCATTTTACCTTTTTAGTAAATCTTTCTTTAATTGCCGCCCCCTGATATCTGCCGCCCGGAGCACATGCCCCCACTGCCTCCCCCTCAGATCCTGCCCTGCTGACAGTAGAAAAAAAAAAAAAAAAACTTTCTATTGATGTTTTGTTTGGTTCCAAAGTTTAAAATTGAAATATCTCAGAACTATATGGACCCTGATACGCATTAGTGTGTCAAGCGTCAAAAAAATTTTAAATTGAGTTAAGCACAGAATATTGTTTCAGGGCCGGATCTAGGGGGGGGGGCAGTGGGGGCATGTGCCCCGGGAGGCAGATATCAGGGGGGGGGGCGGCAATTAAAGAAAGATTTACTAAAAAAAGGTAAAATGATATGAATTTTGTATAGAAAATTTTAAGGAGGGGGGCGGCAAATTAATTTTTGCCCCCCTCCCTAAAAAATCTCCTAGTTCCGGCCCTGTTTCAAATGCTATAATTAATGGTATTTTTTTTATGAAATATGTCCTAAAAAAAATTTATATTTAATGTTACAATCAGGGATGGGTAAGTTACTCGATTTTGAGTAACGAGATACAAAATACCAATTACTTCAGATTTTTGTAACGAAATACAAGATACCAATTATTCACGGGTTTGTGTAACGAGATACAAGATACCAATTACGTATTTCAAATACATTGAAAATACCAGTTACAAACAAATTTTTCCCTTGATTTTAAAATTCTTTTTGGTGGGGTAATTCTGGAACTAGAGCCCTGCACGGGTACGGGTTGGCCCGAAGGCCCGTTACCCGCCCGGCCCGCGGGCTTTGGAGGCCATGAAAAAATTACGGGCGGATACGGGAGGGTAGCAAGTCTAAATAAACGGGTTCGGGCGGACGGGCATGCAAATGAAATTTTATTTAAAAATCTGGTGGGACTGTCGCACAGCACACAACTTTCTCTTACCTTCGGTAATCGAAAGTTGTGTACTGTGCTTGTCACACCAGATTTTTTGTGTCGACATGTATTTAGTTCCCGGCAGTAGGGAATATTTGAATTCAGATGTAAAATTTATAAGTATGGGAAAATATTTATATTTTGTTACCATGGCAACCATTTCTCCTATCTTTTCTATGGAGTGCAAGAGTAAAGTGGTCTTCAAACAATTTTGAGGGCAAAACGAGAATATACATTTGAAAGAGCATCTAAAAAATAATTGATTTTTGAATTTTAATCAAAATCGTTAGAGCGAATTTTGAGAAAATCGAAAAAACTGAAAAAGTACATCAGTAAAGTACTAGTACTCTTTGGCCGATTTTGATTAAAAGCTTATTTTTCCGGTCCCGGGGGTGTTTAACTTATATATAAAATTTCAGCCTCATAGCTCAATTCCTTCATGCTTAAAAGTGAACACAGACACACACACACACCCACCCACACACCCACCCACCCACACACCCACCCACCCACACACCCACCCACAGACAGACCATGTCGCGAAAACCACTTTTTTTGGATTCAGGGGACCTCAAAACGTGAAGATCCATCAAAATCTCGACATCGAATTTTTGACATGAAACCAATACTTTCTCTCTATATATATATTACATATATACATAGGTAAGAGAAAGTAAAAATTACTAGACATTCGTTCATTCATTCACTAAACCTCGGGCGGGTATGGACGGGTTTGAAAAAATTCCGGGCGGGCCTGAAGACTGGTAAAAAATTACAGGCCGGGTACGGGCGGGAAGTCAAAAAAAAAAAAAAATACGGACACGGACCGGTCCGGGCCAAAAAAAAATCGGCCCGTGCAGGGCTCTATCTGGAACCCTAAATAAATTTAGTTTAGGAAAGTGGCAGCTAAACTTATATTGGAGAATACCTTTGGAAAATCGAAAACAATAAAATTATTCATGACACTAAAAAAATTTATTTAAGGTTTCAAAAAACCAAGTTTTCAAAAGTTTTGTCGGATAATCTGGAACTTGATGGAGAATGAATAAACCCGCAAATGAAAACAATCTTTCAACTGGGACAGAAGAACAAAGATTTAGTCGTTGAGAGCACAGATCAAACGTTGAGAGCTGGTTGAAAGAAGAAAGCAAAAAAGTTTTTTAACTAACAAGGGGAGGGCACGACCTTGACATTTCCTTTTGGGATGAAACTTCGGGTGATGATTGTAGACCGTTAGGGGGTTCACCCCATGAAATAGTAACGCGCAACGCTCAATAGATACGGAGAAAATGACGTTTAAAAAATTCAAAGTTCGCTTATATACTAGTTAGGCTTTTTATATGACAATGGCGACAATAGTCTAGCAGGTAGCGTGTCTACCTACCAAATGGGCGCTTGGGGTTCGAATCCCGTGCACGACTTGTTTTTTTTTTTAATTAAAATATTTATTTTATTGTTTTTACAATTAAATAAATTTATTATTTAATATTAAAGATTATTTATTAATAAATAACTATAGTGTTATTTTGCTAACAAAAAAAAGACTAAATTTTAAATCATAATTATATTCAATAGCAATATTTTAAATAACTACCAAATAAATACACTATTATTTAATAAACTATTATTCAAAATACTATAATTTAGGCTATTAATAAGTAAAAAGTTTCAATCTTATTTCTTGATTTTACATTATAAGCATTTATACATTATACTTTTTTATTACAAACGTGAGACTGAATGATAATCATCATAAAAACATTTGAAACAAAAATTTTTTCGGCATCTAGCACAATTAATTAAAGCGGAATAATTTTTACAAGAACAATGAATTATTTTTTAAAAGATCAGTTGGAAAACAAACAAACATCATTTACGTTCACAAAAATTTCTCTATTAATAAATAATCTATAATATTAAATAATAAATTTATTTAATTGTAAAAACAATAAAATAAATAATTTAATAAAAAAAAAAAATAAGTCGAGGCGAGATTCGAACCCCAAGCGCCCATTTGGTAGGTAGACACGCTACCTACTAGACTATTGTCGTCATTGTCATATAAAAAGCCTAACTAGTATATAAGCGGACTTTGAATTTTTTTAAACGCCATTTTCTCCGAAACTATTGAGCGTTGCGCGTTACTATTTCAAGGGGTGAATCCCCTAACGGTCTACAATCATCACCCGAAGTTTCATCCCAAAATGAAATGTCAAGGTCGTGCCCTCCCCTTGTAAGAGTGAAAATTTGGCGGTTTGATTGACTTCTCTTTACTGGTTTTTACTAAGATCCGGAGCAGAGAACCCACACGACGATTACATACAGTAATATTAAATAAATTAAAACGATTTCAGCTCCCTCTGCAAGACTTTTTACACTGCGGCAAATAAAAAAAAAAAGTATTTGGTATCTCGAATTTCAGATACCAATTACTAAAAAATGTAACGAAATACAAGATACCAATTACTTTGCCAATTCTGTAACGAGTTACAAGATACCAATTAATATTGTATTTGGTATCTTGTATTTCAAACTACATGTAACTGATTAACGCCCATCCCTGGTTACAATGCACAATTGACAAAAAATATTATATATAATCTAATCAAAACAAAAAACTTTAATGTTAATTTTCTCAAATCTTGGTAGCTGGCGCTTGACACACTAATGCGTAACAGGTTCCATTTATTTGTGGGTTAGTACTGTCTGCGCCCGACCCCTTCAATTCGGAGAAGTAGCCTATTCACCAGACCCCAAAGTATGTATCTTAATCAGAAACGAAGCTACTACTAGGCTAGAGCGTTAGATTTGAAGGCGAAATCCTTCCGTGCCAAGAGAGATGTTTTATTTCTCGTATTCATTCACAGCAAATGGCAATTTGCCTGAATATTTCTCTCAAAGGGCCAATATACTCTTCTTTTGAGGCCATTTAAATTCAATTAAATTTTTACTGTGGGAAGCCTTTGTACAAAAAGCGAGACCTCTACCTCTCTGCTAAGATCAAGACCTAGTGTATGAAAGATTATTTTAATTTTTTTCTTTGTTTATTAATGTGATTAAAAGTTTAGAAACCATCAGGCCATTTTAAAAATGTACATTTGTTTATTATAATTTACATACAGTAAATACAACAATAAACATATTTATGATAAACTTGGGAGATACTGTTCATAGATATGTTGTTGAGAAATTAATTGCTTCGTCAATTAATAATGCGATGTGTGAAAAATCAATTAATGCAAATGCCTAAAAGATAACATAAATTTTTTTGAACAAAATTTTGATGGAAATACAAGTTTTGGGCTCCGAGTCCAAAGAAGTAAGACCCTCACTGCTGTCTGTGAATAATACATGTACTGTATATCTCACCAAAGAAAACAGATTTGATTTTATTTAAGTTAAATACCCCTTGGGACGACACACAAAGATTTTGAATAAAATCGGTAAAAGAGTACTAGTACTCAATAAGTGAGAACAGCAGCCAGGAAGGTAGCAGCCTCTATTTAATAAAACAGACTCCTTTAACAAAACGTTTCGGCTAATTTTAATTACGCCATCTTCAGTTGTTATAGAGTCTAATAGGAAATAGAGTTTTCACTTGTATGTTGTGCATTAGCGAATAGTTAAACAATGCTTATGTATTATAAAAATGTAAATATAATGAATATGATGATACCATGTAAAGGCAAATATCGAAAAAACTTTTTTCGCAAACAACTGAAGATGGCGTAATTAAAATTAGCCGAAACGTTTTGTTAAAGGAGTTTATTTTATTAAATAGAGGCTACCTTCCCTGGCTGCTGTCCTCCACATCTCACTTATTGATATTGCACAGCCACATCCCTCCAGTAGTACTACTGTAGTACTCTACTGATGTAATTTTAAGTTTTTTCGATTTTTCCAATAATGAATCTAAAGACTTTGATTAGAAGTCATAAATTAATTATTTTTTAGATGCTTTTTAAAATGTATTTTGCCTTCGGGCTTGGCGTAGTTGGTAGCGCGTCTGCCTTGTATACCAAGGATCGAGGGTTCAGATTCCAGACAGTCCGATGTCTGTTTCTTTGACCAAAGCCAGTAACCAAACTTTTATCTTTGGCAGGACTTGTTTGAACAAAAGCATAAACAATCACGTGATCATAAGAAGAGAAAACGCGTTGTTTAAGACCAAAGGGGTTTTAGTCAAAAACAAACTCGTTCGATAAATTACGAAAACGCCGAAAAACTACCACTCATTTGAAATAAATATTGCCTCGGGCTTGTCGTAGTTGGTAGTGCGACTGCCTTGCATACCAAGGGTCGAGGGTTCGGATCCCAGGCAGTCCGATGATTTTATTTATGCCATTTGGCTTAAATAAAAATGCCTGGACCCCAATATATATATTTCATAATAACGGTTATCGTTTAAACGATACTCGTATTTATATAATATATATTTATTTGGGGTCCAGGCATTCTTATTTAAGCTATTTGGTATCCAAATGGCTTAAATAAAATCATCGGACTGCCTGGAGGTCCGAACCCGTGACGTTTGGTATACGAGGTTAGCACGCTAACCTCTACGCC
>JAKCPI010021840.1:0-12546 GCA_023213315.1 Euborellia annulipes | reverse complement strand
ATGAGGAAGAGTTTTGTGAAAAATAAATAAGAGATATTTTTTTTTTTTTGAGGGGGGGGGGGACGATTTGAAGAAAATGTGAAATCTTAGAGGGAAGAAGAAGTAAGTCAAAAAAAAAAAGAAAATTTAATTATATAACAATTTTTATTATTTTTCATTTGAGAGATTTAATTTTCTCATTATTATAATTAATTAGCTTTAATTTTTCATAAGTAGAGAGAGAATACAATGTTTTCCAATGGAAGAATTCTAGATTTGTGATCCCTGATAAGGGGGGGGTTCCCTACCCCTAATTCGATATAATGATAGCCTAAAACCACCCCCGGAAAATTCCCTACCCATTAAAAAAATCTCCATGAGAATCGGTTTGGTAGTTTCGGAGTCTATGCGTTACAAACAGACAGACAGACAGACAGAATTTGTCTTTGATAAAATAGCAAAAGTATTAAAATAAAATATAGATATAGGTAATTAAAATTAAAAATTGAATAATTAAATCTCACAATTATTATTTTATAATTCGTCATATATATTAAATTTCAGCTTTCCTATTTTTGTCATTTATATGGATAGAGATACATAATATACAGTATAATAACATTTATAAAGTATTTATTGTTAAAAGATCAATGAAAATCAACCAAATGCATTAAATTTTATTAGCTACCATTCTGACATCTCTTGGCAAATTTTTGAATTACTTGATTTTTTGGGCATACTTTTTATGACACACAACGCCATCTTATCGGGAAAAACATGCGTAACAACTTCGCTTCTGTTTCGCCCTAAAAAAAAATTTCGACATTTTTGTCTTTGTTTTATTTAAATTGTAATTATTTATTAAAATGATATGAATTTGTGTTAAATTTACTTAGAAATGTTTAAGTAATTTCATATTAAATGTTTAATAAATTAGAGTAACATTAAGGTAGATTAGAAAATGTCTTTTTAAGAAGAAACAAAGTGTTTCACTATTTTTGACGCGCTATGTATATAATATATATACAAGTAAATAGGTAAGAGAAAGCAAAAATTACTTTAATCAAGAGGGCAGTAAATGATTGATTGAAATTTTATTAGTTATATAAACAAAAAATAGAGAAGGATGGCTAATCTTTTAATAAAAGCCTCAAAATCAATAGATAAAAGTTTGGATGCCACATTCGGTGTCTTTTCTTTTTTTTAATGCAAAAACTCTGACATCATATTTCAAAAATGAAATTTTTTGTGCAAATGAAGAGGAGCAACAAAAAAAAGAGTAACAAAAGGAGGACATCGTTGACAAAATTTAAACATAATGTATTCGAATACGAATTCATTAATCTCTATAAAATTGCCTGAAAAATGAATATCAAATTTGTTGGTTGTTTTAGTATTGAAGTCACGTAAGAAAGAATTGAATTTTTTTTTTTTTTTTTAAATTACATCCAATTCAAACGTGGAGTTGGTTGCGTATTCACTCGACTCTCTTTCCCCTTTTCTAAAACTTTGGCTCGCTATTAAATATTCACTGAATCTAAATAATCATCTAAATAACATATTTGATCTCCTTCTAATTCATAAAGTTTAATCATGTTCGCTATTTGTTTGATTTTATAAAGACCTAACATTGAATTTTGTCTGTGAAATGGAGAAGAATTTTCACAAAAAAAAAAAAATATAGCACTCCTCGATCCTCCTTTCGTCGGGTTCTCTTTAAATTAAAGGCCGGGGGCCTGGCAACGGAGAAGAGCAGCTCCGTGCCAGCACGGAGGCGCCACTCCCAAAGGGCGGCGAAGACGCCAATTCCAAAGGGCAGGGGTGGCGCAAAACCAAAAGACGGCGGAGACGCAAACCCATAGAGGTTTATTGTGCCTGAGGTCCCGGGTTCGCTTCCCATCCCAAGTGAGAAAAATTTATTTCAATTGAATTGGCTACCATCATTTGAAATAATTAGGGGAAATCAGTGGCGTAACTAGTACATTGATTGAAAAACTCAAAGGACGCCTGAGACGCCCTCCCAAAGGGCGCCGGAGGCAAGATCCATAAGACGCTGGAAACGGCTGGCTACCCAAAAGAACGGCAGTCAATTTTGTTGAAAGATTTAAGCGACTTTCCTCACTTTTGAAAGAATATTACAAACAGAGGAAAACGGTATAAGGTGAGAAAATAAAACCAGCGCGCCGATATAACATGTTATATCGGCGCATATTGCACTAGTTTATTTAATTTCTTTCCAATAGTAATAATCTGGGACAAATTGAGGTTGAAATGTTGATCTTTTATATTTCCACCCTGTAAAGAGCGAAAGTTTGAAAATATTAAAAATAATTTTTAATTTTTGTCACATAAATTAGACTTAAAAAGCTTCTTCTTCTGTCCTCGCCTTATTATCGCGATGCTGGGTCGGCGGACCTAACTTTCTCCCTCTAATTCTAACATTCGTTTTTGCGACCGGAAGAAATAGTATAGGCTGGCTCGTTGCACGGTCTGACGCCTGTAGAAAAGAGGAAGGAAGGGACAGACATACAAAGAACTGAAGGACTGCCTGTCCCAGCTTGGGCAGCTCGTGGTCGCCATCCACGTACCCACAAGATGTGGGCCCCTGAGCAAAAGACAATTTACTTGAATGAAGTTGTTTGCTGTGAGAACTGTAACACCAGATTTTTTTAAGGCGGAATAGGACCGAAGGTGGTACGCATGTTTTCCCCGATAAGAGGGCGTTGTGTCTCATAAAAAGTATGTCCAAAAAATCAAGTAATTCAAAAATTTGCCAAGAGATGTCAGAATGGTAGCTAATAATATTTAATGCATTTGGTTGATTTTCATTGATCTTTTAACAATAAATACTTTATAAATGTTATTATATATTATGTATCTTTTATAAAAGCATAAAAATATATAAATATAGGCCAGATATAGGCTAATAGGTTAGACTAGCCTGCCATCTATTGCAAGAATGCTGAACTAATTTGACAGTTGATTTGTAAATAAATAATCTAAGCTTATTTTAAAAATTTCTTAATTAATATGTGATTAATAATAACAAAAAAAGTAAAGATTATTGGGACAGAAGGTTTTCTAAATTGGCTTGATAACAAAAAAATTAATTTCCTTAAATTTTGTATAAGTCAAAATATGCACAGATGCTCGGAACAAAGAGCTACAAACATGCATTTGCATCAACATCCAGGCTCTAATTACTAATTAAATTTTAAAATTAAAAGAAAAGAATCTCGCAATTAAAAGAAAAGAGAAGGGAGTACTCAATCACTCACTCACTATCAGAGAAGAAAGATCCCAATACGAACGAAATCGAATAGAAGAATTATTATTTCCCGATAATTCGTTTCACTCAAAGCTTCTTTCTCTTTCAACTGATTCCCTCGTACTCAATTTTTTTTTTTTTTTCAAAGACTCATCAGGGAAAAATTAACAAAACGATTGAGAAATTGAGTTCTAGGAATATGATGCAATTTTGTATTTAGAATATTCTAACAGAGAAATTATTCACATGTTTTTTTTTTTAATGAAAAGAGGTAAAGAGAGAAATAGAAATGCTTTTTATAAATTATAATATCTGATATTTAGCAATAATTGGAACCAAGTCAAAGTGAAAATAACGTCTCTCTCTCTCCCTCTCTTTCAAATGTCACTCTTGGGTGAAGTATTTACATGGGCGTAGCCAGACTTCTTGTTAGGGGGGGGGCCAACTCCTCGTTAGGGCGAAGAGGGGGGTTTGCAATTAATATCTACATAGAGTATTAATTATTTATTTAAATAAAATAAAAAAATTAAATTAATGTAGTGAATTGGAGTGTTAAAAAAAATTTCCAATGGGAAAAATATATATATATTTTTTTTTTTTATTTTTAGGACCAGCCAGGGGGCAACGGCCCCCCCTGCCTCCCCCTGGCTACGCCCATGAGTATTTATTTAACTGTTACTTTCTTCTACCTCTTAATGACTAGGGCAATTGAGTTAAACGAAACGTGGAGTTGGGTACAATAAATAAGAGATTATGATTTGCTATATAAACCCTCGTTCCTTCGCATTCATTTCAGGATTCGCTCACAATTTTGATATTAAAAAAGTAAAAATAATAAAGGGTCGGACTAAGCCGAGGGCACAACTTTCCCCACCCACTATGAAAAGAAATAACACAACGCGTTTGTTATGTAACTTAAGCAAAAAATATTGGCTCTCCCCCTCCCCCATTCCCTAATAGTCCGATGTTAACCAAAAGCTTTTCAGTTCTCGGCCTATATGTGTGCAAAATTTCAAAACAATAAAATTTGAGTTTTCGTTGACGAAAAAACATTACCCCACACATACATATCCTTCCAAAAACTACTTAAATGGATTCAGGGGATCTCAAACGGCATTTTGGCACTTTCAGTTCAATTTTGAATTTTTTTTTAACTTTACCTGCCCAACAAACCTACGATTGGTGGGCAAAGTTAAAATTATTTTAAAATGAAATTCTAACGACGTCGTCATTATCTCTGAACTTGGGCATAGGAACCATAGGCGTAGCCAGAAATTTTTGATGGGGGGGTTTAGAATTATTTCTTCCCCCACCCACCCCGACTAATAGGGCAGTATAAGGCGTCTAATGAAATATATGGCTAGCCACTTACCCCACCTTCGCTTCGCCCCCACCCTGGACCCCCCTCGAGGTGGCTCGGGTCCGCCCTTTCTTAATTAAGTGCCGCAATTTTTCAATCAACTCGTATCAGGCAATAAATAATGCAAATCTCTTAATTTTATGTATATGGGCCTAAAATACCGGGGTGTCTCTCTATGTGTTTCTCTTGACCAGACTCCCATGTCAGATCTCTTTAAGAAAAAAAATAAAAAATTTATTTATATAATAATTTTTATTATTTTTCATTTGCGAGATTTAATCAATTTTAAGCGGCTTTAATTTTTTATAAAGCATAACAAAAATCAATTCTTTTCAATGGGAAAATTCTGAATTTTCTCGAATTTTTTGCGTTTTATTTAATTTTTTTTTTTTTTTTAAGCTAGAGAAAATTATTATATTTTACTTTCTCTTACCCTATATATGAAATATATAGAGATAAAAAGTATTTTGCATTATAGAGCTTAAATATCTAGTCATGACTTGGGTCCAATGGGGGGGTTTGAACCCCCAAAACCCCCCCCCCTCCCCGTGGCTACACCTATGACAGGAACCATAGAATTTCGTATGAAGCAAATATATTTTATTATTGACGAGTCCTGGTTTGATCACATGTGCACTTGCACTATGTGTATAATTCCCGATAACTGAAGATGGCCAAATAAATTCAGGCCGAAACGTATTATCCTGGGAGTTTTTATTAACCCGGACAATCCCAATTTGGCTGATATCTCCGATTCTCCACTATGTCGTCATTATTTTTCTTCTTCTTCGATGAGTAGGGCGTATCAGCGGCATGGCTATTAGTGCCACAATGTTGAGGCGATTCAAGTTTAAATTTTGACAAATACCTTGATCTCTTTCAGAGACAGAATGACAGAGTCTTGGTTTGTGGGAGATGCAAATAAACATCAAAAAATTTCGAAAAACTTATCTCGTATAAAATGCAATGAACGCAACGGTCCCTTAGATGTTAGTTCGCTTGAGTCGGAGTAAGTGCACGGTACTTGAAAACGAGTGCAGAATAAGCAGTCGAAACGTTGTACAGTTTTTATATTTTTAATAAATAATTAATACAAAATATGGTCTATAATTAAAAACTCCCATAATAATATAATATATAATACATTTTACTAAATGCACATGGACTGTATTAAAATTTTAAAGACAAAATCAATTTTCTATGTTATTAATATAAATATATTGTTAAAGGGCTGATGATGGCTTTGTAGATCATAGCAGAAACGTTTCTAAATAAAGAGTGTTAGCAAAATAGATGCTTTTTATTATTGGCTGCATCCTCTTTGTATCATTCATCGAACAAGGTTATGTATTATTGAAAAACATCATCTAATGATTTTAATTTAATTGACATGTTTAAAACAAAATATTTCAGCCAGAGCCAACTTTTACCAGTTTAAATTTAATTTTAATCGTAGTAGAAAAATAAAAGGCCGAGCAGCTAGGGTTATTCCTTTGATAGAGAATCCACAGCGACGTTTCGGTCGACTATGCGACCATCTTCATGGCTAGAGTTCAGTCATTAGAAAAACCTCTTAAGTTCTCTTAAATTCATTACGATCTATTGATCATATTGACTTTTGGCGCTGAATGCATTGTATCTGATAGATCGTAATGAATTTTATGAAATATCTGCCAAAGAACTTAAGAGGTTTTTCTAATGACTGAACTCTAGCCATGAAGATGGTCGCATAGTCGACCGAAACGTCCCTGCGGGTTCTCTATTAAAGAAATAAACCTAGCTGCTCGGTCTTTAATTTTTCTACTACGTATTGATTCAGCTATTCACCTCGCTGGCATATTAATTTTAATCATTTCTGGGGTCATTATGACCTGAAATGTAAAGATATATTTTAAAAATTACGAGTTTATATGGTTTTGTTCTGATGATGAATGCGCTCGGCACTCGAAACGTTGACAAAATAAATTCTTTTATTTGTCCCGTGGCTGCCAATACACCACACATCCTCATTTCTATTATACCAACTTAAATAGGGCTATATAATAGTGCGGAAAAGTAAAATTATCCTACTAGTATGTTGGTTGGAAGTTTTCAGTTGCCAAGATAAAAATAAATAAATACAAGAAGAGATCAAAGCCAAATGATCTGGGAAGAATAAAAAAAAAAAAAAAACGTTTGAAATAAATCCACTCCTAGGATCCTAGAATCTCTGTTTGCCGCTATGAAAATTGTTGTTAGAGAAGGGGAATTTTTATTTGTCTTGCGCCACCAGTTGAAGCCAAGAAGTTGTTGTTGTTGTTGTTGTAAAACAACATCGGAGAGGGAATTAAATATATTTATTTATTTACATACAAAAACCAGGTCGAGAGAGAGAGGGAGAGAGAAGATTTGCGAGTTGGCAATTTTAATTAAGAAAATTTTCATTAAAGACGCACAAGGGAGTAACGAATTGCCAACATTAAAAAAAACAAAACAAAAATTTCATTCAAGATTTCTTTATTAATGCCTAAAGAAAAAAAAATAAATCTGGCCTGAAACATCTAACAATGTGTTTCTTAACCTTTTTTTTACTTTCTCGTATAGAGAAAGTTATGTAATCGTAAAAAAATTCGACTTCGAGATTTGGATGTTTCTCCACGTTTTAGACCTCCCTGAGTCCAAAAAAAACATTTTTGGCATTATGTCTGTGTGTGTGTGTGTGTGTGGGTGTGTGTAAACACGATTGCTTAAAAACCAAAGCAGTTAGATCGATGAAATTTGGTATATGCTCCTTACACTAAAATTGTAGATTTCTATCAACTTTTGGAGTAAATACGTCACTTGGAAGTAGTACTTTACTTAAAAAGTTTTTTCAAAAATTTTGAAATTTTCAATTTTTTTGTTATATTATGATAAAATCCTCTATTTTAAAAAGTTTTTATTCTTTGACATTTTTACGAAAACTGAATAGTTTTTGAAATAATCACAGAAGAAATAGAAAATATTCGTTAATTTTGATAAAAAATCAAAACAAAATCATACACCTGTATGATTTTTGAAAAAACTTTTTAAGTAAAGTACTACTTCCAAGTGACGTATTTACTCCAAAAGTTGATAGAAATCTACAATTTTAGTGTAAGGAGCATATACCAAATTTCATCCATCTAGCTGCTTTGGTTTTTAAGCAATCGTGTTCACACACACACACACCCAGACGTAATTCCAAAAGAATATACGAGAAAGTCTCGGGGAAGTCAATCCCCATATTTTTCATTCGTGTTCATCTTTTTTCTATTAGCTACTGCCTTGGGGCCTAAAAGATCAGAGTACAAAGTGAGTTGATGAATTCACGATTTAGACATGGATTTGTGACGCTTTCTGAGCACTCACGTGACGAAATGGTTGTCTGATGAGATATATATTGAATATGTAGACCCGTCAATACCTAAATAGCCGCTTATCTCAGCATAAGAATAGTTTCAAGAACCGTTATATGTAGCTTGCCTACCTCCTATACCAAACGTCGCGGGTTCGGACCCAGGCAGTCCGAAGATTTTATTTAAGCCATTTGGATACCAGATGGCTTAAATAGAAATGCCTGAACCCCAAATACATTTATTAATTACAACGGTTATCGTCTAAAAGTCTTAAATGGCCAGAGTTGCAGAAGAGACTGTGTGAATGTGTGTGTGAGTGTGAGTGTGAATGAGAAAAAAGTGTGAATGTTTAAAAAAAAAAAAAAAAAAAAAAAGAACCGTTATAGTAGCGTTGCACTGGCTGACCATGCTATATATAAACAATAGAACATCTTAGGGTTCGAAGACAATTATTACAAGAGGTTGACTCTGGAGGTAATATATATTTTTTTTAAACAATACAGTGAATTTCAAACAGGGCATTAGATCCACTATATTCTTGTATAGAGATATTTTAAAGCGGTGCACTGTGCGCCGGTCCCTCGCTTTGCTACGTCATACACTACAGAGTGGGAGAAAGATTATATTTTGTTGTATTTTCTTTTTTTTTATTCAATCAATAAACATATTATTATTATTAATTATATATAAATCTATAATTTCTATGTTCATTACAAATATGGTTGAATATTTCATTGACTGCCTATATTGGCAGCCCGCAAGGTAATTATAATTTCTCTGATTTATACCATGTCATAACATTGTAAAAATTCACAAATAAAATATTATACTGTGTTGTTATAGCTCTGAGGATGGTCTTGTTTAGACCGAAACGTCAGCCTAGTGGGTCTAATAAAAGAAATACATCTAGCTGCAATTCTTTTCTTTACACTTTAACATTTATCCAGCTATAAAATTCACATCTTGTTTTATATTTTTCCCAAACTAATTTATAAATGAAAATTGTAATTTATAAATATAAATGTACAGGGTGGCGCAAAAAGATGGGAACTTTTGGATTTGATGTTGGCAGCACTGTGAGGGGCGGAGAAACGGGAGGAAGGTGGCAAGTTGTACAGTAGCATTGGAGATTTAGTGGCCATGGATCAGTGGAACGTACAAGAACGTGTAGTAGCCGTGCGCGCTTATTATAAAAATGGTGACAGTTTGGTTCAGGCTTTACGCGAGTTTAGGCGGCATTTCAACCTTCCTCCTCGCGCTCGCATTCCAACGAAACATGCAATTCGAACGTGGGTTGACAATTTTGAGCAAACTGGTTCAGTGGTAAAAAGAACGTCTTCTGGCCGACCACGAAGTGCTCGGACTCCACAAAATGTTGAAGCCGTGCCATTACAAAAAGTCCACGACGTTCAGTTCGAAAAGTTGCTGCTGCAGTGAATGTAAGCCCTCGATCTGTCCAAAGAATACTCCATGAACTGAAGTTTCATCCGTATAAACTGCAATTGGTTCAAGAATTGAAATCCAATGATCACTTGTTACGCCGTCAGTTTTGTGAAACAATAATGAATAAAATGAATGAGAATGCCGATTTCATTGAAAATCTGTGGATGTCAGACGAAGCTCATTTTCACCTAAATGGCTACGTGAATAAACAAAATTGTCGCTACTGGGCACAAGAAAATCCTTCTGTTCTTCATCAACGTCCCCTACACAGCCCCAAGGTCACTGTATGGTGTGCAGTTTCTGCTCGAGGGGTGATAGGGCCGTATTTTTTTGAAGATGACCAGAGAAACACGGTGACAGTAACTTCTGAGCGATATGTTACCATGCTTGAGACATTTTTGGCTGCAAGAATGCACAGTTTACCTGGTATTGACTTTGAAAACACTTGGTTTCAACAAGACGGGGCAACTGCACATACTGCAAGAGTATCAATGGCAGCGGTCAGGCGCCTGTTTGGTAACCACGTCATTTCCAGGAACGCTGACATTGTTTGGCCACCTCGTTCCCCCGACTTATCAGTGTGCGATTTTTATTTATGGGGTTACTTGAAGAGTGTAGTCTACAATACACGTCCCAAAACCCTACCTGCACTCAAAACAAGGATTACAGAAGAGATCGCAGCAATACCACTCGACACTTTGCACCAGGTAATGCAGAATTTTCAAAATCGACTTGCTGAATGCATCCGGCAAGACGGACATCATCTTCGCGATATCATCTTCAAAACTTGAATGTTTCTTAAATTTCCAATGTTGTAGTGTACATTAGGCATCCTGAATAAATTAAAAAAAAAATTGTTCCTTGTTTTTTTCTTTCTTCAAAACTTCCCATCTTTTTGCGCCACCCTGTATTAAATTTTATTAAAATCAATGTATTTGGTTGGTATCATTTATATAAATTTACAAAATGAATTTTGTAAAATATGTACCTCTATAATGTGATTTTGTAGTCTGAAGATGGTTTTGTATATATTTACAAAATGAAATAATTTTTTTATAACGCAAGTTTTTAAGTAATAGAAGATATAAACTTACTTATCTTGCACCATCCCTAACAATCACTATCAAAATTATTTTTAATAAGTGGCTGTTTGAAGTTCAAAATTATGAGCGGAAAGGAATTCAGTTAGAAAACCCTATTATCGAAATAAAACTCCACAATGCATGAAACGTTTAAGCAAACAAATAAAATTTCTCATAAACCTGTAACGTCGTCAAGTTTATAAGTGGCAAATTAAGATCTAGCCAGACACTCTATGTGAGTTCGATAACTAATTTGTTTTTTAAAATAAATGAATAGCAACTGAGTCAACTAGATGTTAATTAAATTCTTCTTGGTAAATATTAATATGTTCCTATTTTACGTCTGCCATTTGCATACTTAGATGCATACACGTGCTATTATGTTATTTTCAAAGAGGAAAATATAAATTAATATTCTCCTTTGATAAACTTGAAAACAGCCTTAAGGTAGCTAATATGGTTTTAATTTAAATAAATATTAGAAATATCTAGATTAGAAGTTTCCATTAGAATTCGTGTGCATTGGGGATTAGAGCCGGCAGAATTAATAATAATCGTTGCTCTAGAGGCCTCTAATAGACTCTATCAATCAATTAGAACGACCGAAACTATAGTCGACCAACGCATTCCAAAATTTGTAATTCTATTCTTGGGAAGAAAATCGTCTGTAACGAATTTTTACTTTCTCTTACCTATGTATATATGTAATATATATATAGAGAGAAAGTATTGGATTCATGTCAAAAATTCGATGTCGAGATTTTGATGGATCTTCACGTTTTGAGGTCCCCTGAATCCAAAAAAGTGGTTTTCGCGACATGGTCTGTCTGTGTCTGTCTGTGTGTGTGTCTGTCTGTGTGTGTGTCTGTGAACAAAATATCTCAAGAACGAAAAGAGCCAGGAGGTTGAAATTTTATATTTAAGTTAGACACCCGCATGGGACGTGACACGAAGCTTTTGAACAAAATCGACCTAAGAGTACTAGTACTTTACTGATGCACTTTTTCAGTTTTTTTCGATTTTCTCAAAATTTGCTCCAACGATTTTTTTTAAAATTCAAAAATCAATTATTTTTTAGATTCTCTATAAAATGTATATTCTCATTTTGTGATTGAAATCTTCTGAAGACCACTTTACTCTTGTACTCCATAGAAAAGATAGGAGAAATGGTTGCCATGGTAACAAAATATAAATATTTTTCCACACTTATAAATTTTACATCTTGAAAATCGAATGTACCCTACTGTCGGAAACTAAATACATGTCGACACAAAAAATCTGGTGTGACAAGCACAGTACACAACTTTCGATTACCGAAGGTAAGAGAAAGTTGTGTGCTGTGCGCCAGTCACACCAGATTTTTTAAAATACAATTTAATTTCTATTTCGCTGCAAATTTTTTTTTTTTTTTTTTTTTTTAATTTTTGCCCTCATGTTCATCTCTTTGTGAATTTTTCAAAACAACTTTCAGCTTGTGATCTCCTCACAGCAAAACGTAAAGAAAATTAGGTAAATGCCATCAGGCTCTGAAGATAGTCTAGACCTCGGCCCGAAATGTCAGCCGGGAGGGCGAAAATTTGAATAAAACAAAAATTTGACTGCAAACTACTTGTTAGTTGTTTATTGATGACTTCATCACCATTAAGCCTACAGCTTCAGTTTTACCAATCAAGATTGTATTTTGAAATCACTGAAACAAGTACGATATATGATTTATTAAAATGTCTGCTAAAACTAAGGAAGATTAATAAGACAGATCCGGGACCAGAGAAATACCAGATAAAGAGGGATGTCCAAGACTGGAAGAAGAAAGCTTGGGCTCGAGTTAGATGCGGGAATATCTATAATAATCAAGAGGGAAGAGACAGGGAAGTTTGGAGAAGAAGTTAACATCGGCAGAAATGGAGGACAAAGTGATTGAGTTGCTGAGCAAAATGAAAGAAAAAGGGAATGACGTACGTTCAAATTTATGTATTTTTTAATGTTGTTAAGTAGAAGATATTTGTAAAATTATGTATACTCTGAAGACTAAAATGATCAAAGGCGAAAAAATGGAAT
>JAKCPI010021839.1:0-15476 GCA_023213315.1 Euborellia annulipes | reverse complement strand
TTATATATTTTTTTGCTTTTATAAAAGATACATAATATATAATAACATTTATAAAGTATTTATTGTTAAAAGATCAATGAAAATCAACCAAATGCATTAAATATTATTAGCTACCATTCTGACATCTCTTGGCAAATTTTTGAATTACTTGATTTTTGGGCATACTTTTTATGACACATAACGCCATCTTATCGGGAAAAACATGCGTAACCACCTCGCTCCCGTACCCCCTTAAAAAAAATTTCGACATTTTTGTCTTTGTTTTATTTAAATTGTAATTATTTATTAAAATGATATGAATTTGTGTTAAATTTACTTAGAAATGTTTAAGTAATTTCATATTAAATGTTTAATAAATTAGAGTAACATTAAGGTAGTTTAGAAAATGTCTTCTTAAGAAGAAACAAAGGGTTTCATTATTTTTGACGCGCAATGTATATAAAATATATATATATATTCAAGTAAATAGGTAAGAGAAAGCAAAAATTACTTTAATCAAGAGGGCAGTAAATGATTGATTGAAATTTTATTAGTTATATAATATAAACAAAAACGGAGAAGGATGGCTAATCTTTTAATAAAAGCCTCAAAATCAATAGATAAAAGTTTGGATGCCACATTCGGTGTCTTTTCTTTTTTTTAATGCAAAAACTCTGACATCATATTTCAAAAATGAAATTTTTTGTGCAAATGAAGAGGAGCAACAAAAAAAAAAATCTGGTGGTGACTGGCGCACAGCACACAACTTTCTCTTACCCTTCGGTAAGAGAAAGTTGTGCACTGTGCTGGTCACACCAGATTTTTTGTGTCGAGATATATTTAGTTTCCGATAGCATCTTAGTTTCAAACTTGCATTTTAAATGTTGACTGCTTCAAATAAACTATGGTTATTTTTAAAAATTTTAATCTCATATTTGGACATTTTATACACAATATAGAATCGTAAATAAATACAAAATTTCATAAGAATTGGAAAAAAAATTTTAAATGCCTAAAAAGTTCTAAAGGGGACCCCCTTTTGAATCGAAATTAACATACAAATCCCTATAGGAAATTAACATTGTTCCTATGCGAAGATAAGGTGGAAAGGGAATTTAAAAAGAGTAGAGAGAGACGATAATGTTTGCAAGTGAGAGAGAGAGAACATATATGTTTTCTTTGAAACAATTAAAGACACAAATAAATTTAAAAAAAATGGGAATTTAAATAATAATTGATTTTTAATCTAATAAAAAGAAAAAGATTTAAATTCCGTTACCATGGCAACCATTTCTATCTTTCCTATGAAGAACAAGAGTAAAGTGGTCTTCAGAAGATTTCAACGGCAAAATGAGAATATACATTTTAAAGAGCATCTAAAAAATAGTTCATTTATGAATTTTAAAAAAAATCCTTGGAGGGAATTTTGAGAAAATCGAAAAAAACTGAAAAAGTACATCAGTAAAGTACTAGTACTTTTTGGCCGATTTTGTTCAAAAGCTTATTTTGAGATTCTTCAAAGGTACCTAAGTTAAATATAAAATTTCAATCCGCTAGCTCAACTCCTTCATGCTAAAAATCTGTCCACACACACAGACACACACACATACACACACACACACACACACACAGACCAATTTGCGGGACCCACTTTTTTGGACTCAGGGGACCTCAAAACATGTATATCCATCAAAATCTCGACATCGAATTTTTGACATGATCGCAATACTTTCTCTCTCTATATATTTCATATATGGGTGATTCTTTTACAAACCGAACACTTTCTGACCGACATGTTTTTGATTTGGATGAAATTTTTTTTACGGGTTCTATAACGAAAAAAAAGATAGCCATCCGCGAGGATTTTCTTTTTTCTTTAATATTTTGGGAAATATCGAGGGTCGAAAATGTGAAAATTTGATGATTTTCTGCTTAGACGCTCACTTTTAAAAATTCATAACTCTGGGTTCTATTTGAGCTAGAAAAAAACTTTTTTACCATTTTAAAGCTAAAAAGAGTGAACTTTAAGAAAAAAATTGTTCCACCAAAATTTATTAAAGATTTCACATTGTTATCAACAATTGAAATCTGTAAATCGATTTTTAACAATGGGGCCCCAACTGTATTGCATTTTTATTATAACCATCGCATTCTACGTCAAATTTTATGCCGATAACGGTTTTTTAATCGATGGAGAATCAATTAGTACTATTGAAAAAAAATCCCGCCAAGTACTCTCATGCGGTAAAATGACGTCATATCAAAAATAAGAAAAAAAAGTCCGGGGGTATTGAACCACTCTTTTTAAAACTATATTTAGATTTAATGTAGCTTTTATGGTCAAGTAGCTATCCGTTGCACAAGTAGGGCTATTTTTCGATATTTTTTTTGCCTAAAAAATGAGGTTTTTCGAGAAAAAAACTAATTTTGGAGTTAATTACTCGGGATTTTTTTACTTATTCTATTAGAGGTTTTCTTTCTGCACCAAATGACATCCCATTTAGTCCGATCTGATTTGCCGTTCGGAATCTACAGAGGTTTAAACTTTCAAATTAGAATTTACCGCAGCGCGGTAAAATAAAATGATAGGAAAAAAATAAATGGTGAAATCTTTAGCTGAAAACTCATTCTTTCTAACCGTATATTCCCCATAATTATACCTCTTAAGACAGAGGAGTTATTCAAGCCGATAAACTTTTTCGTGCAAAGATTTTTTCTTGCCCTAGGGGATGCACGAAAAAGTTTATTGGCTTGAATAACTCCTCTGTCTTAAGAGGTATAATTATGGGGAATATACGGTTAGAAAGAATGAGTTTTCAGCTAAAGATTTCACCATTTATTTTTTTCCTATCATTTTATTTTACCGCGCTGCGGTAAATTCTAATTTGAAAGTTTAAACCTCTGTAGATTCCGAACGGCAAATCAGATCGGACTAAATGGGATGTCATTTGGTGCAGAAAGAAAACCTCTAATAGAATAAGTAAAAAAGTCCCAAGTAATTAACTCCAAAAATTGGTTTTTTTCTCGAAAAACCTCATTTTTTAGGCAAAAAAATATCGAAAAATAGCCCTACTTGTGCAACGGATAGCTACTTGACCATAAAAGCTACATTAAATATAAATATAGTTTTAAAAAGAGTGGTTCAATGCCCCCGGACTTTTTTTTCTTATTTTTGATATGACGTCATTTTACCGCATGAGAGTACTTGGCGGGATTTTTTTCAATAGTACTAATTGATTCTCCATCGATTAAAAAACCGTTATCGGCATAAAATTTGACGTAGAATGCGATGGTTATAATAAAAATGCAATACAGTTGGGGCCCCATTGTTAAAAATCGATTTACAGATTTCAATTGTTGATAACAATGTGAAATCTTTAATAAATTTTGGTGGAACAATTTTTTTCTTAAAGTTCACTCTTTTAGCTTTAAAATGGTAAAAAAAGTTTTTTCCTAGCTCAAATAGAACCAGAGTTATGAATTTTTAAAAGTGAGCGTCTAAGCAGAAAATCATCAAATTTTCACATTTTCGACCCTCGATATTTCCCAAAATATTAAAGAAAAAAGAAAATCCTCGCTGATGGCTATCTTTTTTTCGATATAGAACCCGTAAAAAAAATTTCATCCAAATCAAAAACATGTCGGTCAGAAAGTGTTCGGTTTGTAAAAGAATCACCCATATAGGGTACGAGAAAGTAAAAAAATCTGGTGTGACTGGCGCACAGCACACAACTTTCTCTTACCCTTCGGTAAGAGAAAGTTGCGCACTGTGCTGGTCACACCAGATTTTTTGTGTCGAGATATATTTAGTTTCCGATAGCACCTTAATCTAATAAAAAGAAAAAGATTTAAATTCCGTTACCATGGCAACCATTTCTATCTTTCCTATGAAGAACAAGAGTAAAGTGGTCTTCAGAAGATTTCAACGGCAAAATGAGAATATACATTTTAAAGAGCATCTAAAAAATAGTTCATTTATGAATTTTAAAAAAAATCCTTGGAGGGAATTTTGAGAAAATCGAAAAAAACTGAAAAAGTACATCAGTAAAGTACTAGTACTTTTTGGCCGATTTTGTTCAAAAGCTTATTTTGAGATTCTTCAAAGGTACCTAAGTTAAATATAAAATTTCAATCCGGTAGCTCAACTCCTTCATGCTAAAAAAATGGTTCCACAGACACACACACACACACACACACACACACACACACACACACACACACACACACACACACACACACACACACACAGACCAATTTGCGGGACCCACTTTTTTGGACTCAGGGGACCTCAAAACATGTATATCCATCAAAATCTCGACATCGAATTTTTGACATGATCGCAATACTTTCTCTCTCTATATATATTAACATATATAGAGGTAAGAGAAAGTAAAAGAGTAACAAAAAGTGAGGCGTGAAAAGTACGCGTTTAAACCGTAATTTAAAGCTTTTTCCTCAAATAAATAAACATTTTTTTGAGATTAATAAACGGGAGAACGCCAGCCTCTATCGAATGAAAATCCCTTTAAAAGAAAACGTTTCGGTTTTTATTAAACAACGCCATCATCAGTTCTTATTAGCTGAAACGAGCGTAAATAAAAATTCTAATACAACAATATTAAAAAAAAATTTTAAACCTTTTCGGCTACAGAGGTCATTTAGGAGTTTTTTACTTTCTCTTATCCTATATATGAAATATATAGAGAGAGAAAGTATTGTGATCATGTCAAAAATTCGATGTCGAGATTTTGTTTTATTTAAGGTCTTTTACGCCAACGGAGTCTCTATTTATTTTAATTTATTGGAAGCCAATTAAATTGAAAATCTTTGTCGCATGAGATGGAATGCGAACCGGCGACCCTTGCTTGGTACAGAAGGCCAGCACGCTAACCACTTGACCACTACACCAAGGCCCGAGGGCTCATTTAGCGGTTATTAATTTATTTTTTAAATCATTTAAATACAATAATACCAGGGGATGTTCTACACGCTGATTGCTCATGGTCACCACTCCCGAGCTTGTCATCGCTTAGTCGCAACGATTGTGATGACTGTTGCTCTTCCCCGACTAATATAAAAATTATTGTAAATATTACAATTTAGTCCAGCGAAATTTAGCCATAGCTAACGTTTCCGCCCTAGGTCAGCATCATCTTCAAATCGATTCTCTCCATCCATCCATCACTCTATAATTCAACTCGTTCTTCTTCTAAACTTCTTGGATCTATCGACTCTGAGAAGATCGAAGTTAAATATGCCATCTGATCAAATTTAAAAAAAGTAACATTTTAATACATCGCCTTCAAAATAGACTCCTTTTGAACCTTAATAGCTAACATCACAATCAGGCTGGAATATGAGGATGCATGTCCGGTCACGTAGACGCAACAAATAGTGAATCACTCTGAGGATGGTCCAGACCTAAGATCGAAATGTTATCTTAAGCTTGGTTTTCTTTCTTCACTAGAACATCTCTACTCTACAGTCATCCCCTTGATTCAACATGGCCGTAGCTGAAGTAGAGGCTACCATCCGCTGGCACCACATGCTTTCCTATCTCTATCTCGCCATCGGGGCTTGGTGAGTGTGAATGAGAAAAAGTGTGAATGTTTAAAAAAAAAAATCTCTATCTCCTTCTTCTATGTTCATTCCTAACAAACTAATCTTTTTTCAGGTTTCAGATGATTCCTTTTATCGAATATATTCTATGCTAGAAACCTAGTTTAAGGAGGACATCGTTGACAAAATTTAAACATAATGTATTCGAATACGAATTCATTAATCTCTATAAAATTGCCTGAAAAATGAATATCAAATTTGTTGGTTGTTTTAGTATTGAAGTCACGTAAGAAAGAATTGAATTTTTTTTTTTTTTTTTTTTTTTTTTAAATTACATCCAATTCAAACGTGGAGTTGGTTGCGTATTCACTCGACTCTCTTTCCCCTTTTCTAAAACTTTGGCTCGCTATTAAATATTCACTGAATCTAAATAATCATCTAAATAACATATTTGATCTCCTTCTAATTCATAAAGTTTAATCATGTTCGCTATTTGTTTGATTTTATAAAGACCTAACATTGAATTTTGTCTGTGAAATGGAGAAGAATTTTCACAAAAAAAAAAAAAAAATAGCACTCCTCGATCCTCCTTTCGTCGGGTTCTCTTTAAATTAAGGGCCGGGGCCTGGCAACGGAGAAGAGCAGCTCCGTGCCAGCACGGAGGCGCCACTCCCAAAGGGCGGCGAAGACGCCAAATCCAAAGGGCAGGGGTGGCGCAAAACCAAAAGATGGCGGAGACGCAAACCCATAGGGGTGTCTGAGGTCCCGGGTTCGCTTTCCATCCCAAGTGAGGAAAATTTATTTCAATTGAATTGGCTACCATCATTTGAAATAATTAGGGAAGTCAGTGGCGTAACTAGTACATTGATTGAAAAACTCAAAGGACGCCTGAGACGCCCTCCCAAAGGGCGCCGGAGGCAAGATCCATAGGACGCTGGAAACGGCTGGCTACCCAAAAGAACGGCAGTCAAATTCAAGTCAGATTTAAGTGACTTTCCTCACTTTTGAAAGAATATTACAAACAGAGAAAAACGGTATAAGGTGAGAAAATAAAACCAGCGCGCCGATATAACATGTTATATCGGCGCATATTGCACTAGATTATTTAATTTCTTTCCAATAGTAATAATCTGGGACAAATTGAGGTTGAAATGTTGATCTTTTATATTTCCACCCTGTAAAGAGCGAAAGTTTGAAAATATTAAAAATAATTTTTAATTTTTGTCACATAAATTAAACTTTAAAAGCTTCTTCTTCTGGACTCGCCTTATTAGCGCGATGCTGGGTCGGCGGACCTAACTTTATCCCTCTAACCCTAACATTCGTTTTTGCGACCGGAAGAAATAGTATAGGCCGGCCCGTTGCACGGTCTGACGCCTGTAGAAAAGAGGAAGGAAGGGGAGAGACATACAAAGAACTGAAGGACTGCCTGTCCCAGCTCGGGCAGCTCGTGGTCGCCATCCACGTACCCACAAAATGTGGGCCCCTGAGCAAAAGACAATTTACTTATATATCTGGCATAATTAAAAATATTTACACTTTGAATGAAGTTGTTTGCTGTGAGAACTGTAACACCAGATTTTTTTTAAGGCGGAATAGGACCGAAGGTGTTATGCATGTTTTTCCCGATAAGAGGGCGTTGTGTTTCATAAAAAGTATGCCCAAAAATCAAGTAATTCAAAAATTTGCCAAGAGATGTCAGAATGGTAGCTAATAATATTTAATCATTTCATTGATCTTTTAACAATAAATACTTTATAAATGTTATTATATATTATGTATCTTTTATAAAAGCATAAAAATATATGAATATAGGCCAGATTTACACTATTACTATTCAGCTGTTAGACTAGCCTGCAATCTATTGCAAGAATGCTGAACTAATTTGACAGTTGATTTGTAAATAAATAATCTAAGCTTATTTTAACAATTTCTTAATTAATATGTGATTAATAATAACAAAAAAAAGTAAAGATTATTGGGACAGAAGGTTTTCTAAATTGGCTTGATAACAAAAAAATTAATTTCCTTAAATTTTTTATAAGTCAAAATATGCACAGATGCTCGGAACAAAGAGCTACAAACATGGATTTGCATCAACATCCAGGCTCTAATTACTAATTAAAAGAAAAGAGAAGGGAGTACTCAATCACTCACTCACTATCAGAGAAGAAAGATCCCAAAACGAACGAAATCGAATAGAAGAATTATTATTTCCCGATAATTCGTTTCACTCAAAGCTTCTTTCTCTTTCAACTGATTCCCTCGTACTCAATTTTTCTTTTTTTTTTTCAAAGACTCATCAGGGAAAAATTAACAAAATGATTGAGAAATTGAGTTCTAGGAATATGATGCAATTTTGTATTTAGAATATTCTAACAGAGAAATTATTCACATTTTTTTTTTTTTTTTTTTTAATGAAAAGAGGTAAAGAGAGAAATAGAAATGCTTTTTATAAATTATAATATCTGATATTTAGCAATAATTGGAACCAAGTCAAAGTGAAAATAACGTCTCTCTCTCTCCCTCTCTCTTTCAAATGTCACTCTTGGGTGAAGTATTTATTTAACTGTTACTTTCTTCTACCTCTTAATGACTAGGGCAATTGAGTTAAACGAAACGTGGAGTTGGGTGAAATAAATAAGAGATTATGATTTGCATTTGGGTGGAAAATAAATAAACCCTCGTTCTTTCGCATTCATTTCAGGATTCGCTCACAATTTTAATATTAAAATATGGGGATTGACTTCCCCGAGACTTTCTCGTATATTCTTTTGGAATTACGTCTGGATGTGTGTGTGAACACGATTGCTTAAAAACCAAAGCAGCTAGATCGATGAAATTTGGTATATGCTCCTTACACTAAAATTGTAGATTTCTATCAACTTTTGGAGTAAATACGTCACTTGGAAGTAGTACTTTACTTAAAAAGTTTTTTCAAAAATTTGGAAATTTTCAATTTTTTTGTTATATTATGATAAAATACTCTATTTTAAAAAGTTTTTATTCTTTGACATTTTTACGAAAACTGAATAGTTTTTGAAATAATCAAAAGAAGAAATAGAAAATATTCGTTAATTTTGATAAAAAATCAAAACAAAATCATACAGGTGTCATTAAAAAAAGGGTAAATATAAACAAATTCATTTGTTTCACAAATTCAATTGTTTATATTTACCCTTTTTTTTTAATGACACCTGTATGATTTTGTTTTGATTTTTTATCAAAATTAACGAATATTTTCTATTTCTTCTTTTGATTATTTCAAAAAACTATTCAGTTTTCGAAAAAATGTCAAAGAATAAAAACTTTTTAAAATAGAGTATTTTATCATAATATAACAAAAAAATTGAAAATTTCAAAATTTTGGAAAAAACTTATTAGGTAAAGTACTACTTCCAAGTGACGAATTTAATCCAAAAGTTGATAGAAATCTACAATTTTAGTGTAAGGAGCATATACCAAATTTCATCGATCTAGCTGGTTTGGTTTTTAAGCAATCGTGTTCACACACACACACAGAGACATAATGCCAAAAATGGTTTTTTTGGACTCAGGGAGGTCTAAAACGTGGAGAAACATCAAAATCTCGAAGTCGAATTTTTTTACGATTACATAACTTTCTCTATACGAGAAAGTAAAAAGTAAAAATAATAAAGGGTCGGACTAAGCCGAGCGCACAACTTTGCCCACCCACTATTCAAAGAAATAACGCAACGCGTTTGTTATGTAAGCAAAAAAAAAATATTGGATCCCCCCGATGTTAACTAAAAGCAATAAAATAATTTTTTGAGTTTTCGTTAACGAAAAAATTACCACAGACAGACACACATACACATCATTCCAAAAACTACTTAAAGGGATTCAGGGGACCTCAAACCGCATTTTGGCACCTTCAGTTAAATTTTGAATTTTTTTTTTTTACGATTGCATTAACTTTACCTGCCCAACCTATGATTGGTGGGCAAAGTTAAAAATTATTTAAAAATGAAATTCTAACGAGGTCGTCATTCCTCTTCTTCTTCTTCGAGGGTTAGGGCGCATCAGCGGCATGGCTATTAGTGCCACAAACTTGAAGCTTGCAGGTTTACATTTTGTCAAATATCTTGATCTCTTTCAAAGACAGAATGACAGAGTCTTGGTTTGTGGGAGATGCAAAAAACATCAACAAATTTCTTCTTTTCGAAAAACATACGGGTTCAAAGTCACTACACTCGAAAATATGTTTTTAATTCTTTATTCCGGAACGTTTCGACTATGATCTACAAAGCCATCACCAGCTTTTCACTAGTATATTTATATTTATAAGATTGTATATAAAATGTAATGCAATTAACGGTCCCTTAGATGTTAGTTCGCTTGAGTCGGAGCAAGTGAAGGTACTTGAAAACGAGTGCAGAATAAACAGTCGAAACGTTGTACAGTTTTTATATTTTTAATAAATAATTAATACAAAATGTGATCTATAATTAAAAACTCCCATAATAATATAATATACATATAATACATTCGACTAACATGAACTGTATTATAATTTTAAAGACAAAATCTATATTGTATGCAGTGGCGGATCCAGAGATGTTTCTCGGGGGGGGGGGTAAATCTGGAGTGACTAGTCGCACAGCACACATTTTTTTCTTAATTTCGGTAATTTAAAGGCGCATTCTGTACTTGTTTGCCAGAATATAAATACAAATCAAATTTTTAAATATTAATTTTTAAAATTTAACATTAAAAATACATTTTTTTTTTTCGAAAAAAAGTATTTTTTTTATCTCAGGGGGGGGTAATTACTCCCTTTACCCCCCGCATACTCTTTGTATCATTCATCTAACAAGGTTATGTATTATTGAAAAACATCATCTAATGATTTTAATTTAATTGACATGTTTAAAACAAAATATTTCATTCAGCCAGAGCCAACTTTTACCAGTTTAAATTTAATTTTAATCGTAGAAGAAAAATAAAAGGCTGAGCAGCTAGGGTTATTCCTTTAATAGAGAATCCACAGCGACGTTTCGGTCGACTATGCGACCATCTTCATGGCTTGAGTTCAGTCATTAGAAAAACCTCTTAAGTTCTCTTAAATTCATTACGATCTATTGATCATATTGACTTTTGGCGCTGAATGCATTGTATCTGATAGATCGTAATGAATTTTATCAAATATCTGCCAAAGAACTTAAGAGGTTTTTCTAATGACTGAACTCTAGCCATGAAGATGGTCGCATAGTCGACCGAAACGTCCCTGCGGGTTCTCTATTAAAGAAATAAACCTAGCTGCTCGGTCTTTAATTTTTCTACTACGTATTGATTCAGCTATTCACCTCGCTGGCATATTAATTTTAATCATTTCTGGGGTCATTATGACCTGAAATGTAAAGATATATTTTAAAAATTACGAGTTTATATGGTTTTGTTCTGATGACGAATGCGATCAGCACTCGAAACGTTGACAAAATATATTCTTTTATTTGTCCCCGTGGCTGCCAATACACCACACATCCTCATTTCTATTATACCAACTTAAATAGGGCTATATAATAGTGCGGAAAAGTAAAATTATCCTCCTAGTATGTTGGTTGGAAGTTTTCAGTTGCCAAGATAAAAATAAATAAATACAAGAAGAGATCAAAGCCAAATGATCTGGGAAGAATAAAAAAAAAAAAAACGTTTGAAATAAATCCACTCCTAGGATCCTAGAATCTCTGTTTGCCTCTATGAAAATTGTTGTTAGAGAAGGGGAATTTTTATTTGTCTTGCGCCACCAGTTGAAGCCAAGAAGTTGTTGTTGTTGTTGTTGTAAAACAACATCGGAGAGGGAATTAAATATATTTATTTATTTACATACAAAAAACCAGGTCGAGAGAGAGAGAGAGGGAGAAGATTTGCGAGTTGGCAATTTTAATTAAGAAAATTTTCATTAAAGACGCACAAGGGAGTAACGAATTGCCAACATTAAAAAAAAAAAAATTTCATTCAAGATTTCTTTATTAATGCCTAAAGAAAAAAAAAAATAAATCTGGCCTGAAACATCTAGCAATGTGTTTCTCAACCGTTTTTTTTTTTTTTCATTCGTGTTCATCTTTTTTTCTATTAGCCACTGCCGTGGGGCCTAAAAGATCAGAGTACAAAGTGAGTTGATGAATTCACGATTTACATATGGATTTGTGATGCTTTCTGAGCACTCACGTGATGAGATGGTAGTCTGATGAGATATATATTGAATATGTAGCCCCGCCAATACCTAAATAGCAGGTTGTCTCAGCATAAGAATGATATCAAGAACCGTTATAGTAGCGTTGCACTGGCTGACCATGCTATATATAAACAATAGAACATCTTAGGGTTCGAAGACAATTATTACAAGAGGTTGACTCTGGAGGTAATATATATTTTTTTAAACAATACAGTAATTTCAAACAGGGCATTAGATCCACTATATTCTTGTATAGACCCAGACAGCCTGGAATATTCCAGCAATATTGCAGAAATATTGCGAATCTTGCATAAATTGCCAATATTGCAGGAATATTGCATCAATATTGCAAATCTTGCAAAATATTGGCAACATTGCTGCAATATTGCAGCGGCAATATTCCAAGCTAGGAATATTGCAGCAACACTGGAGCAATATTGTTGCAATATTCCTATGTCCGCCTTTTTTGGAACATTGCAGTAATATTGCGGCAATATTGCTGGAATGTTGCTGTTTGAGCTGTAATATTGCATCAATGTTGCTGCAATATTTTCAATATTGAGCAAGATTGGCCATATTTCTGCAATATTGCTGCAATATTCCAGGCTGTCTGGGGAGATATTTTAAAGCGGTGCACTGTGCGCTGGTCCCTCGCTTTGCTACGTCATACACTGCAGAGTGGGGGAAAGATTATATTTTGTTGTATTTTCTTTTTTTTTTATTCAATCAATAAACATATTAACATGGGCGTAGCCAGGGGGAGGCAGGGAGGGGCCATTGCCCCCCCCCCCCCCCCCTGGCTTGTCCTAAAAATTAAAAAAAATAAAACAAACAAATATATATTTTTCCCATTGGGAAAATGTGATGATGATTCCCATTTTTTTAACGCCCCAATCCACTACATTAATTTAATTTTTTTTTATCTAAATAAATCATTAATAATCTATGTATATATTAATTGCAACCCCCCTCGCCCTAACGAGGGGTTAGCCCCCCTCTAACAAGATATCTGGCTACGCCCATGCATATTATTATTATTAAATATATATAAATCTATAATTTCTATGTTCATTACATATATGGTTGAATATTTCATTGACTGCCTATATTGTCAGCCCGCAAGGTAATTATAATTTCTCTTATTTATACCATGTCATAGCATTGTAAAAATTCACAAATAAAATATTATACTGTGTTGTTATAGCTCTGAAGATGGTCTTGTTTAGACCGAAACGTCAGCCTAGTGGGTCTAATAAAAGAAATACATCTAGCTGCAATTCTTTTCTTTCACACTTTAACATTTATCCAGCTATAAAATTCACATCTTGTTTTATATTTTTCCCAAACTAATTTATAAATGAAAATTGTAATTTATAAATATAAATGTATTAAATTTTATTAAAATCAATGTATTTGGTTGGTATCATTTATATAAATTTACAAAATGAATTTTGTAAAATATGTACCTCTATAATGTGATTTTGTAGCCTGAAGATGGTTTTGTATATATTTACAAAATGAAATAATTTTTTTATAACGCAAGTTTTTAAGTAATAGAAGATATAAACTTACTTATCTTGCACCATCCCTAACAATCACTATCAAAATTATTTTTAATAAGTGGCTGTTTGAAGTTCAAAATTATGAGCGGAAAGGAATTCAGTTAGAAAACCCTATTATCGAAATAAAACTCCACAATGCATGAAACGTTTAAGCAAACAAATAAAATTTCTCATAAACCTGTAACGTCGTCAAGTTTATAAGTGGCAAATTAAGATCTAGCCAGACACTCTATGTGAGTTCGATAACTAATTTGTTTTTTAAAATAAATGAATAGCAACTGAGTCAACTAGATGTTAATTAAATTCTTCTTGGTAAATATTAATATGTTCCTATTTTACGTCTGCCATTTGCATACTTAGATGCATACACGTGCTATTATGTTATTTTCAAAGAGGAAAATATAAATTAATATTCTCCTTTGATAAACTTGAAAACAGCCTTAAGGTAGCTAATATGGTTTTAATTTAAATAAATATTAGAAATATCTAGATTAGAAGTTTCCATTATAATTCGTGTGCATTGGGGATTAGAGTCGGCAGAATTAATAATAGTTGCTCTAGAGGCCTCTAATTGACTCTATCAATCAATTAGAACGAACGAAACTATAGTCGACCATTTGCAAATTCCAAAATTTGTGATTTAATTTCTATTTCGCTTCCAAATTTTTTTTTCCCTCACGTCTATCTCTTTGTGAATTTTTCGAAACAGCCACAATCTACTCACAGCAAAACGTAAAGAAAATTAGGTTAATGCCAGCCCGCTCTGAAGATAGTCTAGACCTCGGCCCGAAACGTCAGCCAGGAGGGCGAAAATTTGAATAAAACAAACTGCAAACTTCTTGTTTATTTGTTTGTTGGTAACTTCACCTCCATTAAGACTACAGCTTCAGTTTTTTACCAATCAAGATTGAATTTTGAAATCACTGAATCATGTACGATATATGATTTATTAAAATGTCTGCTAAAACTATGTAAGAGTAATAAGACAGATCCGGGACCATAGAAATACCTGATAGAGAGAGAAGTCCAAGACAGGAAGAAGAAAGCTTGGGCTCGAGCTAGATGCGGGAATATCTATAATAATCAAGAGGGAAGAAACAGGAAGTCTCTCCAGACTTCTTCTCCAAGAAGTTAACATCGGGAGAAATGGAGGACAAAGTGATTGAGTTGCTGAGCAAAATGAAAGAAAAAGGGAATGACGTACGTTCAAATTTATGTATTTTTTAATGTTGTTAAGTAGAAGATATGAGTAAAATTATCTGGGACCCTTTGACAGGATCCCAGATTGATAGTGTAGAATCCGTCCAAAATCAATGTCTTCGTCATCTGTTTTACAGATCCACCAGGTTCCACATTTACTCCATTCCATATCATGATCTTATGGAGCTGTTCGAGATGGGATCACTTGAAGACCGGAGGAGGAGTCTTGGGTTGAAGGTTATCTTCAATGTTTTTAATGGTAGAATTGATTCCAGTGAATTGCTGGCAAAAATCGGATTATCCGTGCATGCTCATTATGGTAGGAGGAAATATCTTTTTTACCAGGGAGCATGTGCGGACCTTATACGGGGAAAGATCCCCAATTTTCGGAATATTAGGGAGGCCAACCGGAAGAGGGTTGATATTTTTGGCTTAAATTTCCGGCGAAGCTCTTCCGTTTTATTTTAAACTAATTAATTATATTGTGAAAACCATATAACCAAATATCCGTAAGATCCGTGGTGCGACTTCCGGCAGTACCTACATTTTCGCTTATTTAAATTAATAAATGCTTGGTTATATGTTTTTCATAATTACTTCATGGACCAACACATGATAGACCTATAAATTCTTTATTTATTAATTATTATTAACTTGTAAATAAATAAATAAATAAGATTATGTATAGCTTAAGAACAAAAATGCCAAGGGCGAAAAAATGGAATCAATAAAATAGTGCATTCGCTTTATATATTCACATTATTCTTACACATTCACACAGTCTTTTCGGCAACTTAGGCCATTTAAGACTTTCGACATTAACCGTTGTAATTAATAAATGTATTTGGGGTTCAGGCATTTCTATTTAAGCCATCTGGTATCCAAATGTGGCACAATAAGTCATCGGTTCATGCCTCAGGTCCGAACCCGCGACGTTTGGCATAGAGTAGGCGTGCTACATACTACGCCAAACCCGG
>JAKCPI010021838.1:0-16247 GCA_023213315.1 Euborellia annulipes | reverse complement strand
AAATTTGAAGAAATAAACTGGCTGTTGTATTTAAACAATCGATAAGAAGGAGTGGGTAGCCAGGTGATCAGATCTCTGTTAGGAAACAGTTTCGGCTTTAATGAAATAACGCCATCGTCATCCTCAGTCCAATAGTCGAAGAATGAGTATGAACGAATGACAGAGCATTGAGTCAATTAGGGGATTTGTCAGATGGTGTGTATTTGTCAGGGGCGTATATAGAAATTTTTTTTCGGGGGGGGGGGACCTGATCTCAAAAATTTTTCATTTCGCGGAACCCAAATTTTTTCTGCCCTGGGGGAAATTTTTTTCCCGCCCGTAAAAATATTTTACCTTTTTTTTTTAGAGCCGCAATGTTTTTGCCACCCGCGGAACCGAAATTTTTTGCCATGTGCTACTCGCGGAACATTTTCTCTTTTGCCTAACCTGGGTTTATTTTCGCGCTGTGGGGCCGAGCAAACATCGAACATTTCGAGGGGGTGGTGGGCCGAGACCCATTATTGTCTCTATATCCCTATATATGGATGGCATTTTTAAAGTTTCGCGGAGGGGCCCTCGCCCCCCCCCCCCCTTATATACACCCCTGGTATTTGTTATACATAACGTCAAGTTTGAGATACAAAATTGTTTTAATAAAACAATAAAAGCAATTTTGTGTCTCAATAATTCTATCAAATTTTGTTTTGAATATTTTTTTCCTTGATTTATTTAAGGAAGATTTTTTGTATTTTAAGATTCCTCTTGAGATAAAAATTTTGCCTCATGTATTAATAATAATACTAAGGGCCAAGGGATCTTTTTCTGTACTATAAAATATTTCTAAATTATGTTGTGTACCAATTATTAATTCAACTTGCAAAAATGGTGGTGCGTTCTAAAAATAGCTTTAGATGTTAAAAAAATAAAAAAAATAAGAACCTGTTTAAAACCGGTTAACCGGATCTACGCTTTGCAAAAAACCGAAAAACCGGTTTTCAAAATTTTCCTGTTTTTTCCAAACCCTACTCAATGCTCTGTCATTTGAGTTCATACTCTCGACTATTGGACTGAGGAGGGCGTTATTTCATTCCTTAAAGCCGAAACTGTTTCCTATCTATTGTCTCTATTAATTTGTAGTGAGTCTGTCTGCAGTTAAAAAGGTGACATTTTATTCTAAATACGGGTGAATATTTCACGGCAGTTACTCTAATGAACTGTATTGGTTAATTAGGCATCTGAGTCAATTTCATCTTTTTTATCAAATGCTGAAACCGGCTGCTCTCAAGTTGCTCCATAAGGAGATGCCGGCCTCCGCTTCGACTTGTAAGGCAGTGAGAGCTTAGATCCAGGGCAATCGACTCCATTCGCCTGCACTTCTCCAACCCTGCCTGCTTCCTCTATCTCTCTTTGCAGGGTGCTCTCCGCCCCAACGCAAAATTCTTAGCGAGCCCCACTACAGGTGAAAAATAAAAATATTTTGATACGAAATACTCTGCGGCGGCCCCCCCCCCCCCCCCCCCCCCCCCCCCGGCCGCCTGCGGCGGACCCTCACCTTTTCTAAATTATGAAAATAAAATTATTATTACTTTTCCAATCCAGTGCCTGCTTGAGAATTTTAACATTCATAGTAAACACAATTGCAAAGAATACATAAATATTTCTCCATACATTTCCTATGGGAGAAATCGTAACTTTAGCAATTAATAACTCAAAAAGTTATAGGAATTTCGGGACCCGAGTATTTTTTCAAGACTCTCCATAACGTTCTCTATAAGCCTGCAAAATTTCGTTTCAAAATTCTAACGGGATGTTGGTCAAATAGAGCGTGAAAGACGGAGAGACGGACCGAGACGGACAAAGTATAAAATTTTATTTTTTAATCAACAAGTAGCCCTCGGGGCTTGGTGTAGGGGTTAGCGTGCTAACCTCGTATACCGAACGTAGCGGGTTCCGATGATTTTATTTCATTGGAACAATACCTCTATATGTGAAGTGGGAGGCAATAAAATTTCGAGTATGTGGTTTCCAAAAGCCTATCAACTAATAATTTGAATTCCCAGCACCAAGTCACCTCACTAAATCCCAGTCACCAATATAGAGTGAGGGAAGGGACAAAAGAGAACCTCTTGCACTTTTTCTATCAAATGAAATTCATTCTAAACACAATTTCTAAGATCGAAATCCCGCTAACTATACGTGGAAATTATTAACTATTAATAATCGACAGTCCGTTATTCATTTAAATTTTTCAATGAATATTCTAGCAAGTTTACTTTCAAATATTTGTTGCAGATAAACAAAAATCAAATTCTTTTTTTTTTTTAAGATTTTATTAACTAATTGTCCACAGTTTCGGCCATGCATTGACCATCTTCAGACTTTAAAAACTCCACAAAAAAAGAATTTGAAAAGTTTTTTATCTTTCATTTCGTGAGTTGCATATCAATTTTCCTCGTATAGCAATTCAACAGGGTGGATCTTTTTAATTAAAATAAAAGTTCAAACTTTTATCCTTTATGCAGCAGAGGTCAATCCATAACGGAAATAATAGAAAATTGCAAAATAGAGTCGTTAATTCAATAAAATTGCATACGTGCATCGCAGCATCTTGCAAAATAAGTAAACTTCCTAGAATATTAGTAATAACTTTGAGCGATGCCTAGAGAATGATTGTAATAAAACGACGCTGAAATTTCAGCGACGTTTTGACGTTTTCTTGGAATATAATTTGACTGATTTATTTTTACACTTACAAAACAGGATTATTATTTTGGAAATATTATCCAAGTTTCAAATCAGCCTGTAGATAGGCAACCTTATCTACTATTTTTCGTTCTCGAGTAGCCTCCTCGTGAAATAAATTACAATCACAAATCCGATTTAAAAAAATTTATAATCAATATTATGATGGCTTGTGTGCTCGTCATGTCATCCCTTTTAAAGAGTTCATCCCGTGTATGCGATGGCCGCCTTCGCTTGTCCAAAATATTTTTATTACTCTCGAGACCTTCATACTGACATCGCTTTGGCATTCATTTTGATTTTGTTTTCGGAATTTTCTTCGCATATTTTAAAGGCTATTTCCACTTATTCATTCGTCAGAATGAAGCACTTTCCCGCGTCCTCAGGGATTTTTTTTGTCTTTTAAGTGAAGTTGTTTGTTGTTTTTGAATGACCTTTGGGAAGGGACTTGGTTTGTTTTCCCCACTCACAAGAAAACAACAACAAAACAAATCTTCAAAATAAATGATGTGACCATCACATTCCTTGTTTATATCAATGTCAAAATATTTTCTGCTTAAAATTAAAATTTCATCAAAAAATTGATTATTATTAAAATATGTATTAAAGACGACTTAAAACAGTCGGTACCCTTAACATTTCTTATTTTTGAAGAAATAGGTAAAATTGGCATAAACAAAACCAATGGCAATGACTTTATTTCTTGTTTTATACAAAAAAAAGTGCAAACAGTAATAATGTTGTGATTTAAATAACGAGGTAGGACTTCTTTTTCCCTACAAGATGGCGGTCTTATCTCAATTTCGATCATAATGGCGCTTGGTTCCTTTATGGCATAACCTGGCCCAAATATGTCGACACAAAAAATTTGGTGTTGCAGCACCGAACACAACTTTAACTCGTACCGAAGGTAATAGAAAGTTGTGTGTTGTGCGACCATCCCACCAGATTTTTCTTTTTTATCTCCATTAAAGCTTTATGACATTTGAGAAAACATTTTTTTTCAAAATAAATTTATTATCAACTCAAATTAGATAAAAAAAAAAGAAGGAAAAAAAATGTTTGTTTATAAACGAATCATTCAATTTCCTTAAAAAATAAATAATAACGCGTGCGTGTTCAAAAAGTAGACACGAAAAGGCCTAATCGGATAATTTAGTATAAACACAAGCAATTCACCGGTGATTAAAAAGAATCAAATTTATTATTATTATAGCGGGTGTTTCTTTTTTTTTTAACTCGCTCTCTCGGGCGATAAATACTCGAACTAATTGAAAGAAATTTACTTTTGTTTAAGGAACCCATTCATTAAAGAAATTATTTTTACATTTTCCTTATTTACCAATATTATTATTTTTTTTTTTTATTTTACAAGATCATTAATTAGTTTCATCCTTGGAGAAAGGGTTATATGCATTCAGACACGCGGTATAATGAGAAAATCTACCAATATATCGCTCTATTTTTAATTTCTCTTACCTCTATATATGTTTATATATAGAGAGAGAAAGTATTGGATTCATGTCATAAATTCGATGTCGAGATTTTGATGGATATACACGTTTTGAGGTCCCCTGAATCCAAAAAAGTGGTTTTCGAGACATTGTGTGTCTGTCGAACAAAATATCTCAAGAACGAAAAGAGCTAGGAGGTTGAAATTTTATATTTAAGTTAGGCACCCTCATGGGACGTGACACGAAGCTTTTGAACAAAATCGACCAAAGAGTACTAGTACTTTACTGATGTAATTTTTCAGTTTTTTTTCGTTTTCTCAAAATTCGCTCCAACGATTTTTTTTTTTAAATTCATAAATCAACTATTTTTTAGATGCTCTTTAAATTGTATATTCTCATTTTGTCATTGAATTCTTTTGAAGCACACTTTTCTCTTGTATTTCGGAAAGTCTTTGTATTTAGGAAAGATAGGAGAAATGGTTGCCATGGTAACAAAATATAAATATTTTCTCATACTTATAAATTTTACATCTTGAATTCAAATGTACCCTACTGTCGGAGCCTCAATTTATGTCGACACAAAAAATCTGCTGTGCGACCAGTCACACCAGATTTTTTAATCCTAATATTGACTTATCTCCGGCACTGAGTTGGATGTCTCACTTGATATTTCAATGTCAGTGGTTCGTTTTCCGTGTGCGATAAGAGATTATACAAATTTTATTAACTAACAAGGATGTGGTATTTTCGCAAGCCGATTGAGACAAATTTCTTATTTTTATTTATTTATTTTTTTTTATGGCGAGGGGGGTTGAGTTCTCCCACCCTGTCTCTCTTCGGCGCCGGTGCAAGATTGTTTTTGTGGCCTCCCTGGCATCGTTTTGTAGAATTTTTTTAAGTAGTTTATATTAAAAAAAAAAATAATTTTATGTTGTTTAATTACAAAGTTTTTTATTTCTTTGTAAAATGGCATATACATCATTTTCATATTATTTATTTACTTATATATGGTATTATCTTCAGCAATACTAATTTATAAGTTTAAATAATATTTATGTTAAATTATATAATGTATAACTTATCTCTATTGACTTTTATTTATAAATAAAATTTATTATTTTTACCTTAATACTCTTAAAAAATAAATAATTTCTCTTTTGTCATTTCATTATCTACCTGTTCTCTTGGTGAAAGAAAATATTAGTATGACTAAAAGATGTTTAATTGCATAATCAGGACATCCGTTTCCTCAGTTATTTTATAAAGTAGCTACATCCAAGAAAGCTTAACTACTTCGCTAGATAGATTAAAAGAAAATCCGTTCTCTTTTATTTAAAAAAAATAAAATAACGTGTTATTCGGAGACTTCCACATGAAAGGCGTAGCCAAGAGTTGCCCAGTTCGAGCATAAATGAAAAAATGAATTTTCGTCACAACTATCGTTCGTGTGACTGGCGCACAGCACACAACTTTCTCTTACCTTCGGTAATCGAAAGTTGTGTACTGTGCTTGTCACACCAGATTTTTGTGTCGACATATATTTAGTTCCCGACAGTACGGAACATTAGAATTCAGATGTAAAATTTATATATGAAAATATTTATATTTATGTTATCATGGCGAACATATCTCTTATCTTTTCTATGGAGTACAAGAGTAAAGTGGTCTTCAGAAGATTTCAATGGCAAAATGAGAATATACATTTTAAAGAGCAACTAAAAAATAGTTGATTTTTGAATTAAAAAAAAAAATCGTTGGAGCAAATTTTCAGAAAATCGAAAAAAAAAAAAAAAAAAAAAAAAAACTGTAAAACTACATCAGTAGAGTACTAATACTCTTTGGCCGATTTTGATTAGAAGCTTATTTTCACGCTCCCGGGTGGTGTTTAACATATATATAAAATTTCAGCCTCATAGCTCAATTCCTTCGTGCTTAAAATTGAACACCCCCCCACACAACACACACACAGACAGACCATGTCGCGAAAACAACTTTTTTTGGATTCAGAGGACCTCAAAACGTGTATATCCATCAAAATCTCGACATCGAATTTTTGACATGAATCCAATACTTTCTCTCTCTATATATATACATAGGTAAGAGAAAGTAAAAAAGCATTCTTTTATGTAAAGTGCTCACCAATTTAAATTGTTTTTAAAAAAACCGCATAAAAAATACTTTAAAATCCTCCGTAGTTTCGACTAAAGATTCAATGTGCCTCCTTAATCGCATGTTGTTTTTGTTGTTTGATTTGATCTTTGTCTTTTAATTTTTCCTAAGACCGATTCGTTAATTTCTTATTTCAAGTAACTTCCTCCATAGACCCCCTCAGAGAATATATCATGTGCTCTTTGAAGAATCGAATAGGAAATATATTGAAAATGCGCAATTTGTATTAAATATATCCTCATATGGGCCCTATCACCATTTGTTTGAGAGATATTTATTATTCCTATACCAAAATCCAATCCTCAGGCCACTAATATTAATGATTAATATAATCATTATTATTGATTTAAAGAGAGGCCCCAGGCAGGTGTTTCACTGGACATTCAATCTCCATTAATTTATTAATAGAAAGCCAATAACTTGCAGAGGTTAAATTAATTTTTTTTTTTTTTTTTAATCTCATTTGAAATAAACGTTCATTTATCACTGGGCAGACTCTCACTTGTCGTATTTAATTTTTCATTAACTTGTATACAAAATGTTAAAATTCAGATTCGAAAAGCCCACACTTGTTATCCAGGTAAATATTTATTGCAAGTGCCTCTCGTCAAGTTTATTTGCCTTTGCCATTTGGTGTGGGGCGCCTGCCTACCTGAAAACAATTTTACAACCAGACTCAGAAAAATACCAAAAGTGTGTTTGTTTATTAAAAATTCGTTTTTCTTTTCTGATGAATATATTAACATTCTATTTTAAGTAGGTAGATCTATAATATTGAAATAAAACCACTTTGTGATCTTTTAAAATTTTTTTGAAGTCAATGACTTTGTTTACAGGTGGAAATATGTATTTTTTCGAAAGAGACTTGAAGCCAGAAAAAAGCTGGTGTGACTGGTCGCACAGCACACAACTTTCTCTTACCTTCGGTAATCGAAAGTTGTGTTCTGTGCTTGTCACACCAGATTTTTCGTGTCGACATATATTTAGTTTCCGCCGATATATTAAAATTCAAGATGTAAAATTTATAAGTATGGGAAAATATTTATATTTTGTCACCATTGCAACCATTTCTCCTATCTTTTATATGGAGTACAAGAGTAAAGTGGTCTTCAGAAGATTTCAATGGCAAAATGAGAATATACATTTTAAAGAGCATCTAAAATAGCCCCCGGGTCTGGCGTAGTAGGTAGCGTGCCTACCTCCTATACCAAAGGTCGCGGGTTCGGACCCAGGCAGTCCGATGATTTTATTTAAGCCATTTGGATACCAAATGGCTTAAATAAGAATGCCTGAACCCCAAATAATAATATATATTCATAACGGTTATCGTCAAAAGTCTTATATGGCCTAAGTTGCCGAAAAGACTGTGTGAATGTGTGTGAGTGTGAGTGTAAAAAAACACTGAAAAAGTAAATCAGTAAAGTACTAGTACTTTTTGGCCGATTTTATCTTCTAAGATTTCAGAATATCGACCGCTAGATGTAAGACGCTTTGATTGAATCTGAACAAGACTACAGAATGAGTGGTCGAAACTTTGTATATTGTTATATTATAAATAAATCACTCTTTACTCCAAAATAAGCATTTTTACTTGATGGACTCTCGCCGGTGCTGAGGGAGTCCCTCCTCAAACTAGGGCATCCTCCATAGCATAGAAGAAATTTGGATATAAGGAACTGGTTGGAACCAGAAATAAGGATTAGTTCACTAGCTAGAGACGAAAGCAGGAGGAGGAGTTTAGAGATAGGAAATAATGTAACTTCACGGGGTGCCGGTAGATGGTACTACGGCCAGAGGCCGGTTGGGTTTGAGGTGTGTGTCTTCGTGCACGAAAGCACCTCGGGCAAATAAACGAGGGATCCCGATAGGAATTTCAAAATAAATAAATAAAAATAAATAAAACTTGATGGACTTTTTTTCCGCTAAGTTAATTAATTCGAAATTAATCCATAGGCCTACCGTGATACACATTAATCCATACCGTGATACACATAATAATATAATACACTATAATATAGTGTATATATATATGTAGTGGTCCAGACCGAAATCAAGATTGTTCAGCCAAACCGAAACCGAATATTCGGCCTCAACCTTAGTTTCGACCGAAACCGTAACCTAAACCGAAACTTGTATCTCCTATAAAAAATTTTTTTTCATTTTACCTTTTTTTATTGACAAAAATTTTTTTTCCTCCCGTGAAAACAATTTACCTTTTTTTTAGGGAGATAAATTTTTTCTCCAACTCAAGTGCATATCTTTGACTTTTTTTTTGCATGCGAGTCTCATCTCACTCTGGTTTGGCCGGCCGAAAGTTTCGGCTACTTTTTGGCCGAAACCGAAACTACGCCGAAACCATGATTTTTCGCCGAAACTCCGAAACCGAACCGAAACCGAATATTCGGCGGCCCAATATATATATACGATATCGAATGAATAATTTTTTTTTTTTAAGATTCGCCGAGTTTTTAAATTTCAATAAATATTGAAAAAATATTTCAATTTGATTTATTCCATAAACTTTGATTTATTACAAAACATTTATTAAAGTGCGATATACACGAGAGAGAGAGAGAGAGAGAGAGAGAGAGAGCTTCCCGCCCTTATAAACTAAGCCCTTCCCCTTCTGTTATTGCTTCGCTCCTGTTTCATGCCAGTTTACATATTTTATTTATTAGAACAAGGGATTACTGACCTAGTTATTTTTACAAGCGACACACACACACAATATTTATTTAAAAGACAAAAGCCTGCTGATTCAGAGGGGAGAAAATAAATTCATATTTTTATTAGGAAATTAAAAATTCCATCATAGAATAGCAAAGGCGTCAGAAACGATAACTCGAAATTGTTTATGCTCCCGATGGTATTTTTTGTAATTATTATTTTTTACTCAAAATATAGAAAAAGAATCTGGTAAGAGAAAGTTCTTCTGTGCTTGTCACACCAGAAAATAATAATTCTCATTTGATTTTATGAAATATTCGAAATAAATGAATAAATCCGCCACCAGGATTGATAATGATAAGCAAGGCAGGCGTTGAATGGTTGAGTGCCTCCCATGCCTTCCCCATGTATTGGTAACTAACGTGCACGAATTATCCTATAAATAAATGTATTACCTATCTACCTATGACGCACGGTCAAAGGGAAATATAAAAAAAAAAAAATAATATAAATATAAATCTCTTTCATCCATGAATGGGCATTCCCATTTAGATGGGATTTAATTTGGTGTGTCTTTTAATCACTTGTAAAACATTTGCCTGTATTAAATATTATATAATCCTACAATTTAATAAAGGGAAATTTCATTTGGAGCTCGATGCTTCCTATTTTAACTTTCTCTTACCTATATATAGCCTATATATGTTAATAATATATATTTTTTTTTTAACACTCACCTTTTTTCTCACTCACTCTCACATTGTTAATTTTTTGGCGCTTGACACACTAATGCATAATAGGCTCCATATATGAAATATATAGAAAGTATTGAAAGTATTCAAAAATTCGATATCGAGATTTTGATGGAAATACATGTTTTGAGGTCCCTGAGTCCAAAAAAGTGCGTCCCGCAAATTGGTCTGTATATGTGTGTGTGTGTGTGTGTGTGTGTGTGTGCTATGTGGACATTTTTAAGCATGAAGGAAATTAGCTACCAGGTTAAAATTTTATATTTAAGTTAGGCACTCTCATAAGTCGAGAAAATTAGCGTTGAAACAAAATTGCCCAATAAGTACTAGTACTTTACTGATTTACTTTTTCAGTTTTTTTCGATTTTCTCAAAATTCACGCCGATGATTTTGATTAAAATTCAAAAATTAAATATTTTTGGATGCTCTTTAAAAAGTATAACCGTAAAATTTTTTGTGAAAATTGTTCACTTTACTGAGTATTTCAGATTTTTAAAATTCATTTTCCGGCTCTTTCTTCCATAGAGCCAATGTTAAATCCCCATATGGGGATTTGCATGTTAATTTCGATTCAAAAGGGGGTCTGGAACTTTTTTCACATTTAAAAATTTTTTCCAATTCTTATGAAATTTTATATTTATTTAGGATTCTCTATTGTGAATAAAATATGCAAATATGAGATTAAAATTTTGAAAAATAACCATAGTTTATTTCAAGCAGTCATCATATAAATAAAATACACAGAGCCTATGGAAATTTTGAATCAATTGACTTTTTTACTTATGAAATGCAAGTGGTCAAGTTGACTAAGGTGCTATGGGAAACTATATATTTCTCGACACAAAAAAATCTGATGTGACAAGCACGGTGCACAACTTTCTCTTAGCGAAGGGTAAGAGAAAGTTGTGTGCTGTGCGCCAGTCACACCAGATTTTTATCTTTTCAAAACGAAATATTTTATTTTATTTTTTTTTCATTTGAACAGATTTTTAGTGTCAGCAGAGCCACGTTCCATATTCAATTGCGCCAATTTAGGCAGATGTTTAATTATAATGGAACATTCCCCAGTTGCCATGATTGATTTTATGTCTAAAGTTAAAAAGGGCGTCGCACCCTCATTGAAAATTTAAATATCGTTTACATTTAGGGCCGGTCTTTTCATCTTTGGGTAGCACGTTAACCTATGGGTAGTGTGCAATGCAGAAACCCTGTTCCAGGGAATGAACTCTCTTCAGTATTAAAGGTTTTTTGAAGTTTTCTACTTAATAAAGACATAAAATATAAAAATTATTAAAAATAAAAATTGAAATTAATTCAAATAAATATTATAAGTTAAAATAATTAATTTTAAAAAAATTATTTTTTTACTAAAATTTAAAATTTGAAATGCTTTAGTTGAAGCTCGTCTCGCCAGAGTGCGCCAGAGGGAGTTGGCCAACCCTCGAACATGGTTTCAACTCGGCTATTAGAATATATTCAAATAATCATCTTCAACACCTTGCCAAATATCCTAGAAATATAATCCTGACTGACATAAAATGAATAATAACAAAAAAAAAGGGATAGATTGAAGAATGCCTCTGTTATTTTTATGCGTGAAGTTACGAAGCTGCTGCCAGCCTTGTGTTCCTAATATCACCCCTTTGCTAAATCGTACCCAGAGCTTTTGGCTCCGACTAATTTAACAGAGAGCTTGGCAAAAAATTCAACATATATACATATACATATACTCCAAGGCTGGGTTATGCAAATAAAAAGCAAATGGCTGCCTCAGTTACCAGTGGACCTAACCTTTTGCATATTGTAAAATAGATCACATCTCATCACTTTATTGATAAAATAAGTTGAATCAAAATAAAAATAACAAATATATCTACTTCTTTTTTAAATAAAATGATGGGATGTCATATATTTTACTATAAGAATAAAAATGAAGAGGGTTTCTGCACTACAAAAAAAAAGCACTTTAACAGACACTTCTCTAACTACCCAAACATGAAAAGACCGGCCCTTAGGTGAATAAACATAAAAATGGCGGAAATTTCCATACGGGTCTTTTGAAACTAGGGAATTTTTTAATTTGTTGACGCTCGGAACAATAACCTCCGAGAGACAAGGCTGTCGAAAGCCATCACTACTGAATTGTAATAAATGTATTTATCTAATGGCCACAGAAATGTTTCTTATAATGTGCTTCATAATCTCAATGCTTCGGAAAATAGTATTTTGGGAACTAATCTCGTTGGAATCAATAAACCAGTCAGAATACATTTAGGCTACGCAGATTAGCAGATATTAAGTGGATTGATTTAATTTTAGGGGGTTTCAGTCCCCTTAATTCCTTGATTATAATAGCGCTAGACCTGGAAGAGGGATGGTTTTTTGTCTCTCCATTTTCTTTCTTTTTCGTTAAAGAACTCGCCAATATAAATTGAATATTTGTCGTCCAAGACGCGAACCGAACTTGGATGCTAAGGCGCTGGGGATATTTTTTGTCTTTGAATAGATAGGAAATCATAAAGTCGTAGCCCTATCTACCCTAAATGCATTATTGTTGTCGGCGAGTCAGTCTCAATTCCAGTTTGTCATTTCAATTCATGTTTTGTGTCATTCATTAATCATTCAGGAGTTTGTAGGTTAGTCTTTTGGAAAATCATTTATCATGTTTGTTACTTTTCAGAAAATTTAATTAAAAAAAGTCTGGTGTGACTAGTCCTACAGTACACGACAACTTTCTCTTCGGTAATTGAAAGTTATGTTCTGTGTTTGTCACACCAGATTTTTCGTGTGGAGATATATTTGTTTCCGCCGTTATATTAATCAAATGTAAATTATAATGGGAAAATATTGTTAACATTTTGGCAACCATTTCTCCTATCAAGTGTACAAGAGTAGAGTGTGTTTCAAACAATTTTGAGAGCAAAATCAGAATATACATTTGAAAGAGTATCAAAAAATAATTGGTTTGTAAATTTTAAACAAAATCGTTGGAGCGAATTTTGAGGAAATCGAAAAAAAATTGAACAAGTACATCAGTAAAGTACTAATACTTTTTGGCCGATTTTGTTCAAAAGCTTCCTGTCACTTGCCAGAGGGATACCTAACTTAAATATAAAATTTCAACCTCCTCGCTCTTCATTCTTGAGATATTTTGTTCACAGACAGACCATTTTGCAAGACCCACTTTTTTGGATTCAGGGGACCTCAAAAACGTGTATATCCATCAAAATCTCGACATCGAATTTTTGACATGAATCCAATACTTTCTCTTTATATATATTAACGTATATAGGTAAGAGAAAGTAAAATAAAACCTTTAAGAAATCTTTTAAATAAATACCCTAGTATGCCTGGATCTTAAATAATATAATTTAATAATTTGAATAGCCTCATATGCCTAAAATTATTAATGCTCTCGAATCATTAAATAAAAAGGTTTTTAGTTTCATATTTTCGAGATTTATATATTTGAATTAGATATTAGTATTCAAACAAAGGCTGGAGATCCTGGGTTCGATTCCCGGAGGCCATGGGATATTTGGCCTCTCCAATAAATAACACTCACAGCTTTGTTAGATATAAAAGGTTTTTATTTCACGATTTTTAAAATTTGCTTTTGATTATCCAGACGACCTTTAGTTCTAATTAATCCGGATAATCGAATTTCTACTGTATTAAGTTCTCTCCCAGTGAACTGCAATCCATTTGGGCGTGTCCAAATTGGATGCATTACCGAGTGAAAGGAGGCAAAAGTTAGAAATTCGGGTGAATCTTAGTTACGAGTGAAATAAAAAAATCATATCTCCAGAAAAAATAATTTAAAAAATTGTCCGACCGACCCACGGGAGACTGGTTTCAAATTTTTTATCATCCAATTTCATCAACTCTCGACTGTTAAACAAGACACGTTACTAAATAAATTTTATATAGGTAGATAAAAAGATCATTAACACGACACGAGCAATTTGTTAGCCAGGGTTAGCTAGATGCCCGTTCGTATACGCTAATAAATAAGAGGCCTTCAATCATATTCGCCTTCTCGTTAGGCCATTAAAAATGCCTAACTACTCCACTCGTGGTGCGTGTGCTATTGAATAATTGCACGCATGGACATCGCCGAGCCTGAATACTGACATTGTCGTCAATAATGACGTCAATGAGAGAGAGAAGCAACCCTCTATTGTGCTCTATGATTAACAACTTATCTCGATGACATCTTCTTCAATTCAAAGAGATTGTATAGAGAGTTGTCCATAGTTTTTAGTCAGCTTCATGGACAAAGGTAATATTACCTGTCAAAAGTTTAAATCTGTTGTATATAATCCGGACAAAGTATAAACAATAAATTCAAATTCTAATATTTATTGTAAAATAAATTTTTATAAAATCGAAAATAAAATAAAAATGAAAAGGTACATCAGACCAGATTTTTTTTTCTTGCATTTGATAACACAGATAGACCTTTTTTTTACTTTTCTCTTACCTCTATATATATGTTAATATATATAGAGAGAGAAAGTATTGGATTCATGTCAAAAATTCGATGTCGAGATTTTGATGGATCTTCACGTTTTGAGGTCCCCTGAATCCAAAAAAGTGGTTTTCACGACATGGTCTGTCTGTGTGTGTGTGTGTGTGTGTCTGTGGGGGGGGGGGGGGGGGGGTGTGGGAACAAAATATCTCAAGAATGAAGAAGAGCTAGGAGGTTGAAATTTTATATTTAAGTTAGGTACCCCCCGGGACCGGACAACGAAACTTTTGAACAAAATCGGCCCAAAAGTACTAGTACTTTACTGATGTACTTTTTCAGTTTTTTCCGATTTTCTCTAAATTTGCTCCAACGATTTTTTTTTAAATTCAAAAATCAATTATTTTTTAGATTCTCTTTAAAATGTATATTCTCATTTTGTGATTGAAATCTTCTGAAGACCACTTTACTCTTGTACTTCATAGAAAAGATAAGAGAAATGTTCGCCATGATAACATAAATATAAATATTTTGCCATACTTATAAATTTTACATCTGAAAATCGAATGTACCGTACTGCCTGAACTAAATACATGTTGACTCAAAAAATCTGGTGTGACAGCACAGAACACAACTTTCGATTACCGAAGGTAAGAGAAAGTTGTGTTGTGCTCCAGTCACACCCAGATTTTTTTAACTCAGGACTAAAAATAATCTTTTTTTTTTTTATTTCTTTCCATGCAAATTCATAAACATGTTGATTGTTAATAGGCATACATTTCAATTTTTTTTTCCTTTTGTTTTGTTGTATTTGTTATTGTATTTTAAATTTGTATTGTGTTTGTTGGACCTAGCCACCGAGGACTGGTGCCTCTAAGCGGGTCGTAATAAATTTATTTATTTAACGTGTATTTCCATAAAAATCTCGGACAAATGAATGAAATACTTTCTCTATATTCAGTATACCTGGTATTAACACATGCAAGAAGGGCTAATTCTCTTATCGGGATCCCCGTTTATTTACCCGAGATCCTTTCGTGTACGAAGACACACACCCCTCAAACACTACCGGCTTCTTGTGTTTTTCCTTATTTCTGGTTCCACCCGTTTCCTTTTATCCAGGGAGGGTGTATTCTTTCTAGTACGTAGCCTAAATACAATATGTTACCTAATTGGAATAGGTTTTTTTTTTGTATTTTAACACATTTAGAGACTGTATCTTGATTGGTAGCCATTTCGATTGAAACAAAATTGTTTCGTTTGGGAGCCCTGCTTCTAGCACAAGAGGCTTAGGCTCCAGAGCTACTCTTCCACGGTGCTACAGCACACATTTGAGATACTGTGGATATCAATAAAAAATAAAAAGAGTTTATTCGAAAGATCTATTAGTGAGTCATTTGGGTTGCCTACCTTTTGGCAACCAAACACTAACAATAGAATATTGAACAATTTTAATACAGTATTCATTAAAGTTTAGGCTTAAATACCGCATTCTAGTTTTGAAGCTGTAAACTTAGTAAACACAACCTCTCGTAAAGGAGACCTAATCAACAGGGATTTAAGGTGTTATATAGAAATATAAATAATAATTGGTACATTTACTGTATTTCTAAAATATAAAAAATCTTTAATATAAATTATGGCGGTTGACGAGTATATAACGTGGAAACGAACATGCAGCCAGAGGTAAGAAGCAACCAAACTATTATTAATATAAACATACTATTAATAATATTTTATGAATAACTATCTTTGGGTTCTGAAGAAGGATGCGATTTGAGTCCGAAACGATGAACAAAAATAATTTTTTTATTTCTCCTGGCTACATGTTCCTTTCGACTTTGAAAAACTTTTTTTAACAAATAAGCTCCTTGAGTTTAATTATCTCAATGTTAGTGTTGGAGGTCGAGAGTTTGCATCCCATATTTTAGTAACCCATTGAGTATAGATAAAGAGAAGTTTTCTTAAAAAAAAAAAGGTCCCTGGCTTTCTTTTCTTCTCTTAGAGAGGACAAATAAA
>JAKCPI010021837.1:0-25568 GCA_023213315.1 Euborellia annulipes | reverse complement strand
GATTAAAATTTTGAAAAATAATTATAGTTTATTTCAAGCAATCAATATTTAAAAGTGCGCCAGTCACACCAGACCTTTTGAAGAGATTTTCGACAATTTTATGTCTCAAGCGAACTCCTCGTTCTAATAATTAATAAAAAAATAATTAATGTACATTTAAAAGATACATAAGCTTATATTGAACTCTCTAACTACGTATATTTATGAAATACTACGGACTAAGATGTGTGTGTTTATTTGTTTGCAGAAATTATTATTATTAAATGCAGCCCCCCCCTCCTCCCGCCTCCCACTCCAGAAAAGAAAAAAAAATTAATTGACCCGGAATGAATTATTATTAAACATAAAACCATGTAATCCAACCAAAATTTGTGTTGAGTAAATGGCCTAACATTATACCTGATTATACCGAGATTTTGAATGAAATATAAAAATATTGAACCAGCTTCATGCTAGTCCCATTGAGCATGCGTTTAACTGCATGGATTGGTTCAATTTTTCTTTTTTTTTTTGATAGACTAAATTCTTTCTAATGGAAACAATTATTAAATTTGTTATATGTTAAGGTAAAAAAAACAATAACAAGCCTCTTTATAAAATAATTTTTGTGAAAGAGTTGTAAAAACCCGTATTAAATACAATAAATAATAAATAAATAAATATTAAAAAAAGTTTTTATTTAAAAAAATAAAAACATTCTCTTTCCTTTACCGCTGATAAAATTAATAATCAAGTTAATTTTTAAAAAGATAATTCATTTAATTTTTTAAAATTAAATATTTAAAATATGTTAAATTTTCAAATGTTGGCAATGAATATCACGTGACTAACTTAGAATTTACTCTCTCTGCTTCTCATAGCCTCTTTTTCTTTCACTTCCGTTGGGCGCTTCATGTATGTAATTTATCTATTTCTATCTTTCATTTTTTAATCTTATTATATTCATTTCATCTTTATTATTTTTATTTGTATGTATCAAATTTACTTTTCTATATGGATTTATTGATACATTTATGATTATATTTATATTTATTTTTTGATATTTCAAATTTGATACATTTGTTTGTTTTGCATTTTTTTTGCAAAATGTTTGTAAACTAATGTTTTTAACAAAATTTTTTCTTTCTTATTTTTTAGAAAAACCAAAATGAAGCAAATTGTAACAAATCAAATAGTGAAAATCCCTCCAGGATTAAATGTTTCTGTGAAGTCGAGGTTAGTAACCGTAAAAGGACCTCGTGGCACCCTTAAGAGATCCTTCAAACATCTCTCCTTAGATATTTATGTGAGTATCATTCATATTTTTTATATTAAAAATTCATAAAATATCAAATATTTTGCAACTAGACAACTCTTGTTATCATCTCTTGCCTCCTTTCAGATGGTTAACAAAAAACAACTTAAAGTTGAAAAATGGTTTGGTACGAAGAAAGAACTCGCTGCAGTTCGAACTGTTTGCTCTCATATCGAAAATATGATTAAAGGAGTCACAAAAGTAAATATTTCTATATTTACATAATTGCCATGTTTTCATTAAATTTTCACTAACACGTCCCTATTTTCATTTAAAGGGTTTTCTGTACAAAATGAGAGCAGTGTATGCTCATTTCCCCATAAATTGTGTTACAACTGAAAATAACTCAATTGTTGAAATCAGAAATTTCCTTGGTGAGAAATTCATCCGACGAGTAAAAATGGCTCCAGGTGTTACAGTCACCAATTCGCCTAAACAAAAAGATGAGCTGATCGTGGAAGGAAACTGCATTGAGGATGTTTCCAAATCAGGTACTTTTAATAAATTGATATTTTGCATATACAAATCGTAAAATTTTCCAGAGAACGATTTATAAGTATTTCATCAAATATCTCGAACATAATGTTCAACTTTGTCTTTATCGTCAGCACTGAATAATAGACTTTATTTTTGCACTAAAGAGACAAACCACGTTGTGATGTTTTTGTTTATTTAAAAATATTAATTGTTGCAAATCAATTTTTCTTGATCAAAATTAACATATTATAAAATTTTTAAAATATTTTATAAACATTTCACATTGATCTCAGAAAAGTGTGGAACCAAAATGGTGATCATTTAGATATCTAATATTTTTATTGCTAAAACACACAACTTGTTAAGCAATCTCACACTTTATCAGGGCCGAATCTAGGGGGGGGCATGTGCCCCGGGCGGCTGATATCAGGGGGGCGGCAATAGGGAAAGTGGTTCGCAAAAAGAAAATGAAATTAACAGGTGCTAATTTAGGCATTTGCCGCCTCTAGGCAGTTGACACTTTTGCCCCCCCCCCCCCCCTCCCTTCAACCACCCCAACACTGAGAAATAAAACTGATTACCTATACTTTTTTTACATCAACTACCCTAGGAAAAAGAATATTATTGCATTCACTGTATTATGTTTTCAAGTAAAAATTACCGACTTAATATTTAGTAGTGTGTCACCATCTAATTAATAATTCGTCAATAGTCAACTAGAATACTATCTAGAGCAATGTTTCCCAACCTTTTGTGAAATATGTCATATGCCCCACCAAAGGCTTTTTAAAATTCTAATGCCACTCCTTCACGAAATCTCAAAAAAAATAAATAAATAATAATAGTAATAAAATATTTATATAATTAAGAATAATAGTGTTAAAATTTTAAAAGCTGTTTGAAATTATAAAAAATATTTTCTTTAGAATTTATTTTAAACTAAAATTGTGATTCTTTTCAAATGAAAATACTGGTATTTCTAATTTTATTTTTAGAAAACCATTTTATTATTCAGAGAAAATCTTTTTCAAAAATATTAAGATTAATAGGCGGTTGATTTTTGAATCTGACTTATTTTCAATTATCAAATTATCACTCCCTGTGGGGCGTGGGATTCAAGATGGCAAACACCGACCTATAGATTATATATATACATATATATGCGCGAAGATAAGTTTTCTCGGGTTGAGTCGCGTGTCATGTTGAGATTTACGCGACTCAACCCGAGAAAACTTATCTTCGCATACATCCAGTCGCGTATATATATATATATATATTAAGGGGTTTCATTTGAAACGAACATTTTTCTATTTTCTCGGACACACTGAATTTCTTGTTTCAAACTTAAAAAAAAATTCCCTTTCAGCCCTTAATTTTAATTTTAACTACTTCCTCTCTATCTTTGAATTTTTCCCATTTAATTAACATGAAAAATATTGTATTTTTTTTTTAATTGTTATTGCTATAGTTCCGTTTTATGATTTTTCATTGCGATTAGTAGCATTAGTTTATTAGACTCTCTTTAAAATGCCCAGTATTGTTTTATTGTTACTTGAACCGTTTTGTCGGTGACGGCCTCGAAAGTCCTAATTCCTTGAAATTATCATATTTTCTTTGTTATTAACAAAACGGCTGAAGATACAATAAAAAACTTGTAGGAAATTAAGTGCTTTATTCACAAGATATATTCAGTACAATGTATTTAAGAAATAATACAATAAAAGATGAAATTTAATGAATTCTTCAATTTTTAATATATTAAACTGAATATATCTTGTGAATCAGTGGCGTATTCAGGGCCCCCCCCCCCCCCAAAGCCTTCTCCAAAACAAAAAAATACCTATTGTTTTCCCTAATTATTTTTTTTTTTAATATTTATTTTATTAACTCTCATATATTCTAAAATCTAAAAAAAAAAAAAATTTATAAATAATTGAAAAAATCTCTAATATTTACGAATTTTGTATTAAAATTATTTTTTATTTCAAGAAAAAAAAATTTTATTTTGTTTTTTATTTATAATTATTATATTATCTAAAAAAAATTTCTCCACTTTAAGTTTCTTGGAGAAGGGGAGGGGGTCTTCCCCCCCCAAGCAGAAATCCTGGCTACGCTACTGTTGTGAATAACGCACTTTGGCTAAATATTTGATCGACATTTTTTGTGGGAAATTTAATTTCCTACAAGTTTTTCTTTACCTTTTTTATTGTATCTTCAACCGTTTTGTTAATAACAAAGAAAATATGACAATTTCATGGAAATAGGTATTACAAACATATTTCTCTAAAAATAATTACAATTTCACAATTTTAGTGAGTTGTAGGCCCATAAATTAAAATCACATTTACAAATATAAAATAATTAGGCATAGATAAGCTCCCCAGTAGATATTAGAGAGTATATTAAGTTAATATTATACAACATACATACAACAAATGCTACTGTAAAATTTGCGCCTGTTTTTTGAATTTAGGTTCCCTTTTGCTTGTGTATCCCTTAAGAATATTTTAGACACCAAGGTTCCGGAGAATCCTGGTTGGGAAACTATTCTATAGCCTTCTAAATTGGAGCAATTAAACAAAAAATACCGTATATAGGGCATATTTTAGATATATACATGGAATAGAACTATTTGTGTGAATTTCTTCGTATTTTTATCTCATACAATTTTTTCTTTTTTTTTTAGCCGCTCTTATTCAACAATCCACAACTGTTAAAAACAAGGATATCCGTAAATTTTTAGACGGATTGTACGTTTCTGACAAGACAACTGTGGTACAAGATGAATAACGATTGTATTTTTAAAGAAAAAAAATAAAAAAAATGGAATAAATGTAACTATTTTTTCTTATAACCCGTTTTTTTTTTATCTATTAGTTTTAATAAATATTATGAGTTCATTTAAAAACTTTTTATTTTAATTTACGGGAATTTTTTTTTTAAAGAAAATTTAGTTGAAGTTTATAAATGAACAGTTTCAAAAAATATTGAAAGAGGCAGGATGAAGAAAGAAAAGCAGCTAGTATTTATTTCATTTATTTAATACCCATTAGGCTAACGCTTCGGTCTCGGTCTACTTTTCTCCAGTTTCAAAAAACATTTAAACTTAAAATTTTATTTGCTTTTGTTTAGAGAAATTTCGTCAGAACTTCTTTATCCTGTATATATTGAGAATGATTAACTCTGTTCATCTTCGGTACTTAATTTAAATGTGCTTGAGAAGCGATTCTATTTATGAGGGCTTTATGGTAAAAAATCAATATATTGTCAATATTATTTCATATACAGTATATATTAGGATGGTACTATTTTGAACTTTTTCGACTTCTTCTTTCTTCGCCTTAATCCCGCGATGCAGGGTCATGGAGGTCATGGGTTTTTGCGACAGGGAAGGAATACAACAGGCAGGCCTGTCGCACGGTCTGACGCCTGTTGAAAATATAGAAAAGAAGAGACTGACATGCAAAGAACAGAAGTATTGCCAGTCCTAGCTAGGGCAGCTCGTGGTCGCCATCCACGTACCCACAAAATGTGGGCCCCTGAGCTGGTTTTGGACTTTTTCGACGATACTCCTAAATCGGTTCCAAATAAAAAAAAAAAAAAATCCTGCCAAATTTCAGCTCTTAACTCGGCAAGTTAACGCTTTACAAAAAAAGGTCAATGATTTGATGATTTTTGGGTTACTCTACTGGTACTGGTTCAAAAAGTTACTCGAGGTCAAAGTTGAAGAAAAAAACCATGAAATTGACTATAGCTTAAACTTTGACCTCGATTAACTTTTGAACAGGTAGAGTAACCCAAAAATCATCAAATCAGAGCTTTAAATTTCCTATAAGAATATGTTATGGTCTTACCAAGAAGTTGTTCCGTTGATGAGTTATAGCTCATTTATAGATACAAAAGAACTTTTTCCATGTTATTTCCATTAAAAACTTGGGAGCCGTGGAGGCCGGGTTAATATTAATATTGAAGGGGCCCTTACACGATCAGTCAGACTGTCAGTATTTGAGCAAATTGGCGTTTTGATTGAACGTGTTTGGGCAAGACTGAAGGATTGAAGGCCTTGACTGACGAATTTCTAGATATTTTGAAATCCGAGCTTCAGTCAATGAGCATGGAACAGGACCAAAGAAAAAAGTGGAGGGGGTATTGACCACCTCAGTCTGAATTGAGTGTGTATGCCATAATAAAATATATTTTATTGAATTCTTTGCCTACATATTAAGCCCTAAAAGGCATGACAAAGCTATTTGAAAATTTAAATCATAGTACTCGATAAACAATATGTTTAAAAAATTAGGAAAAATTTAAATTTTATTGTTTTTCTTAATTCCAAATAATATTTATTTAAGTGGCGTCTGGCATACACACTCAATTCAGACTGAGCTGGTCAATACCCCCTCCACTTTTTTCTTTGGTCCTATTCCATGTTCCTTGACTGAAGCTCGGATTTCAAAATATCTAGAAATTCGTCAGTCACGGCCACCTCCCTGGTCACGGCCTTCAGTCCTTCAGTCTTGCCAATACACGTTCAATCAAAACGCCAATTTGCTCAAATACTAACAGTCTGATTGATCGTGAAAGGGCCCCTTAAGAGCTGATATTTGGCAGCAATTTTTTTTTATATATTAGGAACCGATTTAGGATTATCGTCGAAAAAGTCCAAAATAGGACCACCCTAATATATATAATATATACATTTTTAACAATGAAGTTGGCCTCTATCGTGACCGGGAAAAAACTTGGCTCCCAGTCTCTGCTTTCGCCACCTTTTTATATATGGACCCTGTTATGCAATGGTGTGTCAAAGACCAAAAAATTCAAAATTGAGTTAAGGTGCGCGTCTCGGGGTGCTAATTTTGGGACTTTCCAGCGGCCACAATTTTGAAGCTATCGACCTCAAATTTTTTTTAAATTAAAGCTATTTAAAATATCTACAAATAATAGAAGCCCTTTTTTTGATTTTCGAAAAAAAAAATTTTAAAAAAGGAGCTCTATAAGTTGTAGATAATTAAATTAGTAATCATTGTGTTAAAGAATAATTAATCTTTTGCCTTTAATTAATTAGCTGGAAGGTCTAGAATGAAATGCAATTTGTACCTTGTATTCCAATGGGGGAACACTAACGCCATCTCGTGCCGCCTCGAATCAATCGTGTTTTAACGGTTTTTCAAGACGCGCACCTTAAGCACAGAATATTGTTTCAAATGCTTTAATTAATAGTATTTTTTATGAAATATGTCCTAAAAAAATTTATATTTAATGTTACTTGCACAATTGACAAGAAAAATTATATATAATCCAATGTAAACAAAAAACTTTATTGTTGATTTTCTCAAAACTCGATGTTTGATCTTTGACACACCATTGCATAACAGGGTCCATATATATATTTTTCCTTGAAATATTTTATTGAGCAGACGTTTCGGTCTTGTTAGAAGCCATCTTCAGTGCTAAAAATGTATACATATACAGTCAACTCTCGATAATTCGAAATCCAAGAGACTTCCAGAAAAATATGAATTATCGAGTTTTGAATTATCAAGAGAAAAGAAAAAAAAATTCGAGCAGTTTTTATTAAATCCAATTTTGACGCGAAGAAGTCTTTCCATTATATATAAACCTTAAAATCTGTTAAAAACTATTTATTTATATATATATATATATATGTATACATTTTTAGCACCGAAACGTCGGCCCAATAAAATATTTAAAGGAAAAAATTTGGCTGCCAGTCTTTGCTTTCGCAACCCTTCCTTGATACAACTCAACAGCCACAACTGTAATCTATATATACACTCCCCCGCAAAAAAAGTGGCGCACTGTTTCTTCTTTAAGAAGACCTGTTCTAATCTATTCTAATGATACTGTAATTTATTAAACATTTAATATGAATAAACTTATACATTTCTAAATAACTTTAGCACAAATTCAAAACATTTTAATCAAATTATACAATTTAAATAAAATAAAGAAAAATATGTGTATTTTCAATATTTGAGAGAAATCAACTTAATCTCGATATGTTTTGTTGGATATTAATTAAAAATTTTGTTTTTATAAGAATTTCCAATAAATAGAACAGAGAAAAACTGAAAAGGAAAGATTATTTTAAAATATTAAAAATTTGGCGTTAATAAAAAAATTTCAACATTTTTGTCTTTGTTTTGATTAAATTATAATTATTTATTAAAATGATATGGATTTGTGTTAAATTTACTTAGAAATGTATAAGATACTTCATATTAAATGTTTAATAAATTTCAGTATCATTAAGGTAGAGTAAAATAGGTCTTTTTAAGAAGAAACAAAGTGCGCCACTTTTTTTGCGGGGCAGTGTATATATATATATAATTATTTTGTAATCTATAAAAATAAAATATTAAAACGGTGAAAACCATTGTTCAGTAAAAATTATTAAACTATTTAAGTGAAATATGTATATTTATTTTAAGTTTTTAAAGTAATAGAAAAATCTAAATTAAAAATGCATTTTTCTCAAAAATAGCAATTTGGAAACCTCAGGGACCAACCCCCCCCCCCCTTCCCCCGAAATCATGTTTTTAGATATTCATCAAAGGAAGGTTTTACCGAAGAAAGCAAATTGATATCTCATCTCGTTTAAAAGTTATTCTCTGTATTTAACATTTTATCTATTGTATATTTAAAAAAATTGATATTTTATGAAATCAGGATTTATAATAAATAAAGAAAAATTAGTAGAGATCAATATCTTTAATATCAAACTTTAAAATGATACAGTATTTTGGTTTATATTATAGACATTTAAAAAAAAAAAAAAAAGGCAAAAAATAAATATATTTAATGTAACAAAATTGTAAAAATTCTTTTAATATTTAAGTTTAGAGATTGCGTTAGGTGAAACATTTTAAGTTCTTTTAATATTTCACTATCAATGAAGGTGGCTGTATCAATCATTGTGAGGATAAGGATTAGGAGATCTCAAACAATTAACCTTAGGTCTCATGAAACAAGAAAGTGAGAGGTCATCATCAGTTTTTCCTGCTAAAGATGATACACCTTATTTTTCAATATTTCGTCTATTTTTATACTATGGCCTTCGAAAATTAAAGGAAATGTTGAAAAATATCAACGAGACGAGGGCTGTAGCTTGAAAAACTTTAGGAAATGATTTGCACGACATCAATACAATAAAAAGAAATGTAGATATGAGTTTTATTTTTGTACAAGTTCAGATGTTTCCTGTCAATTTCTTTTATTTATTAATTTATCACTTAATTATTTTTTTTTTTAGGGGGATTTCTCTAGAATGAATAGCTATATGTTGTTTGAGGAGAAATTTCCGTTTAAATTGTTTAGAACAAATGTCACATTTAAATAGTTTTTGATCGGAATGAATAATTATATGTTGTGTGAGGTGAGATTTCCGTTTAAATTGTTTAGAACAAATGTTACATTTAAATAGTTTTTGATCGGAATGAATAAGTAAATGACTATTGAGGTCATTTTTACGTTTAAATTGTTTAGAACAAATGTCACATTTAAATAGTTTTTGATTGGAATGAATAAGTAAATGACTATTGAGGTCATTTTTACGTTTAAATTGTTTAGAACAAATGTTACATTTAAATAGTTTTTGATCGGAATGAATAATTATATGTTGTGTGAGGTGAGATTTCCGTTTAAATTGTTTAGAACAAATGTTACATTTAAATAGTTTTTTATCGGAATGAATAAGTAAATGTCTATTGAGGTCATTTTTACGTTTAAATTGTTTAGAACAAATGTCACATTTAAATAGTTTTTTATCGGAATGAATAAGTAAATGTTGTGTGAGGTGAGATTTCAGTTTAAAATGTTTAGAACAATTGTCACATTTAAATAGTTTTTGATCGGAATGAATAATTATATGTTGTGTGAGGTGAGATTTCCGTTTAAATTGTTTAGAACAAATGTTACATTTAAATAGTTTTTGATCGGAATGAATAAGTAAATGACTATTGAGGTCATTTTTACGTTTAAATTGTTTAGAACAAATGTCACATTTAAATAGTTTTTGATTGGAATGAATAAGTAAATGACTATTGAGGTCATTTTTACGTTTAAATTGTTTAGAACAAATGTTACATTTAAATAGTTTTTGATCGGAATGAATAATTATATGTTGTGTGAGGTGAGATTTCCGTTTAAATTGTTTAGAACAAATGTTACATTTAAATAGTTTTTTATCGGAATGAATAAGTAAATGTCTATTGAGGTCATTTTTACGTTTAAATTGTTTAGAACAAATGTCACATTTAAATAGTTTTTTATCGGAATGAATAAGTAAATGTCTATTGAGGTCATTTTTACGTTTAAATTGTTTAGAACAAATGTCACATTTAAATAGTTTTTGATCGGAATGAATAATTATATGTTGTGTGAGGTGAGATTTCCGTTTAAATTGTTTAGAACAAATGTTACATTTAAATAGTTTTTGATCGGAATGAATAAGTAAATGACTATTGAGGTCATTTTTACGTTTAAATTGTTTAGAACAAATGTCACGTTTAAATAGTTTTTGATTGGAATGAATAAGTAAATGTTGTGTGAGGTGAGATTTCAGTTTAAAATGTTTAGAACAATTGTCACATTTAAATAGTTTTTTGTCAGAATGAATAACTAAATGACTATTTAGATCACATTTCCGTTTAAATTGTTTACAACAAATCTCACAAGTAAAAGATATTTTACTATTTATTTTTGGCTGGGTGAGTGACGTGTTCGAATTCTTGGTTTTGGAATTTGATTGATTTCTAATATTTTTATCTTTTTTCTTGATTGTTTCTATTTTGATTTTTTCTACAGATTCTTCTTTTTCTGAAAATAAAATAAGTTTTAATCTATTGTAAAAAATCTGGGGTGACTGGTCTCACAGCACACAACCTTTTCTTACCCATCGCTAAGATAAAGGTGTATACTGTTTGTCACACCAGATTTTTTTGTGTCGAGATATATTTAGTTTCCCACAGCAACTTAGTTCCAAACTTGACCACTTTCATTTCATAAGTAAAAAAGTCAATTGATTAAAAATTTCCATAGGCTCTGTGTATATTTCTATAGTATTTAATTTTAATCTCATATTTTGATATTTTATACTCAATAGAGAATCCTAAATAAATACAAAATTTCCTAAGTTTTTGGAAAATTTTTTTTTTAAATGGGTAAAAAGTTCTAAAGGGGACCCCCTTTTGAATTGAAATTTACATGCAAATCCCCATAGGGATTTAACTTTGGCTCTATGGAAGGAAGAGTCGAAAAATGAATTTGAAAAATCTGAAATACTACATCAGTAAAGTAAGTGTACTTCAAACAATTTTCACGAAAAACTACTGATATACTTTTTAAAGAATATCTAAAAAATAGTTAATTTATTAATTTTGTTCAAAATGGGGAATCATTTATATTCCGTTACCATGGCAACCATTTCTCCTATCTTTTTCCTATTAAGTACAAGAGTAAAGTCGTCTTAACCCAGATAAGCCTGGCGTCCTATATGTAGGACGCTAGAAATTTTTTTTTGAATAATTTTTTTAACGTATTTCTTTTAAATATTCTTTGATGAGCTTCTGATATTTTAATCTGTAATACCTCTAATTACACTGTATATTTTTTATTTGAAAATTTATTTAGTTTATGATAGAAAAAAAAATTATTTTCTAAAGAGCTTCTAGTGCTTGAAAATGTTCGACCTCCAAATTAATTTTGTAAGATAATCTACTTCATTATTTTTTATTTAATTTAAAGTTTTATGACAAAATTATATTCATGATTAATTGTATTTTTAATAACAAATCTTAAAATTAGTACAATATTTTATTTATTTATATATTTTGCCTGTTGAATATAGGCGACCTATATATAGGACGCTAGGACAATCCACCATCTTTTCGCCTTTTTTTATTTCAATATAACTTATATGTATAATAATAATTATATCATTTTTTATGTTTATTTTTTAATTTTTAAGGGTTGCACTTTTGCTAAAGCTCTGGAAACTTAGGAAAAAGAGGATTTTGATTCTGAATTTACAGAAAAAAAATTCTTTACCCTAAATTGGGAAGTCACTATGATGACTCTTTAGCGTCAAATAGCAATCCGATTTACACTTTACAAAATATTACGAGTTATTCATTTAAAAAATGTCTCGAAAACCCATAAAACAGCCAGGATTAATTTATACTAAAATAAATAGATGGGCGGCGTTGATCCGGCTGATCAAAATATAACCTTATATACAGAAGAACTTGTATTCGGGGAAAGAAATTGTATTTTTCTTTATTAAAAACACATTTCAAAAAGGAGTTTGTAATAATAATTTAATTAGTTGTAATAATTTAACCATCTTTTGGATGTTGCGATAAATAATAACAGGCTTCTACCCCGGAATGGCCAGGGTAAAATGAAAGAGCGAAGAAAGATCGTAATTTCAATCTCGGAATCTTACAAGAAACCAAAGAAATCGAAAGGACGGTAGTCAAATCAAGAAAAAACTCAAGATAAGATAGGTTTGCACCTCAGAAAAAGCACATTCGTTGCATGTGTAATGTTCTAAGAAAACAACCAACTCGATGTAGTGTTGGATTGGGTATACAAAATAAATAAAATAAAATAAATTTCACAATAAAAGTTAGTTTTAATTAGTCTTTAGTTTTAATATACCTATTTACTTCCTTTAGAAATGTGTTTTTAATAATTTTGCAATGTGTTGAACAAGAAAACGTATAGAAATTAAATTGTGTGTTTTGACCCCTTATAAGCCTCGCGTCCTATATGTAGGACGCGCGAAAAACCCCCCTAATTAATTAACCTCAAGTAAAAAAAATTTTTTGTATACTTAAAGGCTTATTTAATGAATATAGCTAATGAAGTAAAATGAAATTTTTGAAATTTAAAAGAAAAAATTTCTCCGGCTTATCTGGGTTAATACTCATTTCATTTCATTCACGCTTAAAAATGTCCACACAGACAGTCAGACCAATTTGCGTGACCCACTTTTTTGGAATCGGGGGAGCCCAAATCTATATATATATATACATACATTGTATATAAATAAGAAAAGTATTAATAAGATTCTAAAATGATTTTTACCTTTGTTTGTTTGTTTTTTTAGGAAATCAAATTTTTTTTTATCTAATCTTTGTAATCCATTTGTTAGACATTTTTTGGAATGCTTCCAGAGGAAATATAAATTTATGAAGTTGGTTTTACAAATTATACAAGGAAAGACTGGACCTAGTGAAAAAAAAGAAGAAATTATTAACAATTATACAAAAGCCATGAATGTCTGTTATTGATTGTCATTTGAATGCTACAAATAAACAAGATTTTAAGATTTTATTTAAATGTGGGGGTCACCAGGCTCACTAGGGCTCTTACTAAGGGGATTTTATTTCCTAGAAAGATGAAATTGAAATATAAAGATCCAAATACTAGAATCAATTCTATTAATAAACATCTTTCACAAAAAAGTAGTGATTTCAGTTTAAACCAGGGCTGGGGTTTCGGAAAAAAAATATTACGACACGGACAACGATGTTGGCAATCTTGATTTGCTGACACCGACACCAAAAGTTAATAAATATAAACACACAAATTCATTAAGACATCAATATCCAATTTTCATTTGGTAGATTTCATTTAATATTATTAGCAGAGGTCTCTCGGTGAGAGAAAATAATATTTTAAAAATATAATCAAGTTTTTTTTTTCGGCATCGGTCAATTAAATCTCGTCCCAATTTATTTCAATTGATTGGTATCCAATTCAATTAAAACAAATTTCTTCTGGGATGAACCCATGAACCCCAGCACCAGAAACTAATCCTCTACTCTGACCTACAGATCAAGGACAAACAAATTTATGATAGTTCAATAAAAATAATTAAATAACTTTTTTAAGGTTAATTTATATTTTCCTATCAAAACTTATCCCAAAATTAAATTTTATTAATTAGGAAATTTGTTAAATTTTTCCTAATGTTATATTTTATTACAATAAATATTTTATTATTTAAAAATTAAAGCACGATTAATTAGGGACGTCATTTGAGGGGGGGCAGGTGGGACATTTGCCCTCTCAAGGCTTTAGAAGACAATAGTAAATTCTGAGCTTTGCTCCTAGATACATACAAACTTGCACTTTTTCTTTATAAAGTATAGAAGACTGTATAGATAAAAATATAGAAGTATATATGTTTATATGTAAATAAATTAAGTAGTACAGGAAGTAAAAAAAAATTTTGCCCCCCCCCCCCCCAAGCAAAAACTGATATGACATCACTGCGATTAATGTTAATAGAAGTTATTACCATATATATATATATATATATATACAGTAGAGTCCGGGTAATCCGAACCTCGCTAATCTGAACTTTCGGTTAATCCGAACACTTTTTGCCTACGATTTTTTTTTTTTTTTTTTTTAAGAGGAATATAAATGAAAATTAGACATTAAAGGAACTTTATTTTATTATTATTATGAAATATTTATTTAGAGTTTAATATCACCGACAAGTTTCACGGTTTACAACGTTATAAATACGACTTTATTATCAAAATTAACTAATTGAAGCTTACAATTCCGGTTAATCCGAACGACCCTCGGTCCCAATTAGTTCGGATTAACGGGACTCTACTGTATATATATATATATGTGTAAATAGTTAAATATTTAACTTTCAAAAATGAGGCGAGCCTAATGTTGGTATATAATAAACGCTAGATACAGTATTATTTCAAAAAGGAAAATAGGCCTAAATAATATTGAGTCAATTATATTAAAGTCTTAAGGTCTGGAAATAATTATTTGACCGAAGAATAAGAGAATAAGTTATAAAATAAAAATGAATTACCAATATGAATGGGATATTTAATTTCATCATTTGAAACGTCTTCTTGCTTGATTGATATCATATTTTCACTTATTTAATAGAAAGGACTCTAAAAATGTATTAATTATAGTAAATCACTATATTTCAATCGGTTAAAATCATGTAATGTGGGCCTAGAACATAAATAGATAATAGAACTTTAACCGTAATCGACCGTAATTATAATCAGGAAACAAATTATTAATTATGAAAAAATATCATGTGAAGCTAGGAACCTAGTTTAAACAATCAGTGCTGCCAACCAAAATTTCCAAAAAAAGCAGCTCTGCAGAGTTGCAGAGTTGGGTTTTATACACGATTTTGCAGTTTTATACACAAATCGAGGATAAAACTTGTATAAAACGTATAATATGTATAAAACTTGTATAAAACGTATAATATGTATAAAACTTGAATGCGCATGCGCAAACCCGACGAGAAAGGAAATTCAAAACAAAATCATTTATGACTAGAATGAGTTATATTTTTTATTATTTATAATATATAAAAACAAATTTTCAAAAATGCCAGGAGGAAGACCACTGATGATTGACAGAACTAAATTGATTTGGGTTTACCTGTGGTTTGTTTGCAAAAATTTTAACTTTTTGACCACAGAATGAATGGCCGAAGCGTTTATTGTTAATAATAACAAATATAAAAGTCTAAATTCTAAATTCAATTCAAATGAGATTGTCACAGATGTAACATCCTTTTTAATCTTAGCTGAATTGTACCTGAAAGCCACAGAATGAGTGGCCGGACTAATGAAACTGCGAAAGCCTAAACACCAAAATTCTAAAATTTACCTTTTTAAATAATTTTTATAAAGTTTTTTCTAAAAAAATATAAAATAAAAAAAGAAAGAAAAAAAAAATATAAATATATAATGATTGGGATTAAAAGATTAAAAAGCAGGAAATTGTTATTATCTTAGGAATAAATGAGTAAGGCTGTATGCACATTAATCGAGTAAAAACGTTTTCGGCCAAAACGTTTTGCTCGATGTCAACAAACATCGATCGAGCAAAAAAGTTTTCGGGCAATACATTTTGTTCGATGATGTCAAATCGTGACCAATTGTGTTTTGTCTCTTCGGTGTGCGTTGACCCATAGAAATGCATTAAAAAACAGTTTCAGGCAAAAACGTTTTTGCTCGATCGGTGTGCGTTCACCCTAAAAATAACAAAATATTTTTATGTATATATACAATGCATTTATTTATTATGTTACAATTATTAAACACTTCACAACCAGTGTACTGTAATACAGGTATTGTTTAAAGTTTGTGTATGCAATACCTTCTTATAATACATTTGGCATGAACTAAACATAAACAAGATTCAGTATATTCATACTTATTATCTTGACATTTAATAATTCTTTTTTGGATAATTTTTTAGAATGGAAGAGAGCAAGTACAGATGCAGCAAATAAAGAGAGGCTGAGGATGGACGAATAAAATTTTGTCCGGAACGTCTCCTTTTCGGCATCCAAAAGCTCTCTTTATTTATTTATTTAACATCTTTTATTTGCTGCACCTGTACTTGCTCTCATCCATTCCATAAAGATGAGATGCTTTCCAAATGTTTTAATTCAATTTTTTTTTTTTTTTTTTTTTTATTAACCATAGAAAAATACCTTTTGAAAGAACAAATTAAGATAAAATTAAAAACAGTAGTACAGTTATTTCTTCTTTATCTATTATAGAAACCAAAACAAATATGACTTTTAAATATTTTAAAATCTAGAGGTAATAGATTTGCACCACCTATCAGATTCCACTTTTCGGGCCATATATATTCTAAAATTAGTTTTCCATACGTTTAGTTCCTTGTCAGAAACCTAAAAAAATAAAAGCAAACTAAATTTAATTATTTGATATTAATTAATTAAAGAAAATAATAAATATACTTACAAATGAATTGACAGCTGTAGGTTAGGTTTCCATATTTAATTTTTGAATTTCATTTTTCAATTATTTTATTAACATTTTGATTATATTATTCACTAAATAAAAAAGCAAACAACATTGTCAATGCTCTAAAACATTAAAAAATATGACATAAAAGCTTTTAAGCTGTTTTTTCCGGGGGGTTGGTTTTTACATTTTATACATAGGCCTAGTTTTATCCGTGATAGTTTTATACATGTATAAAACTATCGCGGATAAAACTAGGCCGATGTATAAAAGGTATAAAACTGTAAAAAACCAACCCCCTCCCCTGAAAAAACAGCTTAAAAGTTTTTCATATTTTATAATGTTCTAAAGCATTGAAGATATTGTTTGCTTTTTATTTAGTGAATAATATATTCAAAATGTTAATAATTGAAAAATGAAATTTTATTTTGAATTTCCTTTCTCTTCGGGTTTGCGCATGCGCATCCAAGTTTTATACATTTTATACGTTTAATACATTTTATACGTTTTATACAAGTTTTATCCGCAATTTTTGTATAAAACTGCAAAATCGTGTATAAAAACCAACTCTGCAGCTCTGCTCGAGTAACAATTCAATAGAACAAGATAAAAATAAATTTATACATAAAAAATTAAAAAACAAATATTAATATACATTTATATAAAAATAAAAGTATTCCTTAGTGCGGCCAGGGGCGTAGCCAAGGGGGAGGGATGGGGGAGTCTCCCCCCCCCCCCCCCCAGGTCGGATCGAGTTGGCAAATGTTGGCAGAATCAAGGATCAGTTGGCAAAATAAAGTTTATTTAACAGAAATTAATTTATATTTTAATTTAAAAAAAAAATTAAATTTTATTTAGAAGGAACCGGAGAATAAAATTTAAATTAAATCTTATTTTTTTATATTTTCATCTATTTAAAAAAAAAATTTTTTAAATTTTCAAATAAATAAATTTATTATACAATATAATACAAACACATAAAGAAAATGATTAGAATTATTTTAAGTTAAAAGGGAAAAATAAAATATTTGAACAAATAAAAGAAACCACAGTCGTTCATTTGTTATTGGAAATGGAATAATTTTCTTTATTTACTATAATTGTAAAAAAAAGGAATTCCACTTAAAAAATGTTTTTGATAGAAATATAAATTTTATACAGGTCAACAAAAAAGTTTTTTGAAATTTAGGGCTATTCCTGGCTATATGGAAGCGCTAATTCCAAAAATGCCATCGGCTCTAATTTTAGAGATATATAGAAAATTAAATTTTAATAAACAATCTGATCAAGAGCGACTCTTATTTTGAATTTTCTAGATTTTTTTTAAGTCGTTACCCCTTAAAAATATGCAGTTAGTTGAAATACATAGAAAAACAGGTCTATACTGTAAAATTCGAGCCCATTCGGAGGTGGCTTAGTGGTGCAAAACACGGCTAAAAGTTTAGAAAAATTGGATTTTTTCATTTTTTTTTTTTTAGGACACTCCTGAATAGAATTTTTACCATCCCTGAATGGAAAAAAAGTATGTTTATGATCTTCTATAGTTTTTAACTTTCCAAAAGTTAAGCAATGCCAAGCGTGGCGAAAGCCCCGGGATTGGTGACCCAGAGCAATCAGCTTGTGGAACGTCCTATCGGTAGCCATCGGTATAATGTAATTTAGAAATATATTAAATAAAGTCATACCTGGCCTCTGTAGCCGAAAAAGTTAAAAAATAAAATAATTCAATGTTAACGAAATTATGAGCAAAACAGTTTTCTTAGTCAGGATTCAGAGCTATCCATCCATATGTCCCCACCTTTGGCGAGGGGCGTCGAAAGACGCTCTCTCCTCCTTGGAAGCCATACAGAGGCGTGCAATTAGACTGATAGGTGATTCTACCCTTACTGCATCCCTACAGTCGCTAGATCATAGAAGAAGAGTATCTTCACTATCTCTCTTCTACAGGTATTACCATGGTCAATGCTCTGCCGAATTAAAATCAATTATCCCACCCAATGCAACATATTCACGGAACACAAGAGAGGCATCTTCCCAGCATCCCTATGCTGTTCAGATCACGACTAACAGAACAAAACAATTTCATTCTTCCTTTGTCCCCATGACCTCCCGTGATTGGAACAAGCTCCCTGCGTCTATCTTCCCCAAAACCTACAATCTTCAGACTTTCAAATCTAACCTCAACACAGTGGCGTACCGAGGGGGGCGTGGGGGGGCGGTCCGCCCCAGGCCCCGAGCCGGCATAGGCATAAAAAAAAATTTAATGAATATTTCCCTTTGAGAGGCCCCGGGGCCCTCAGGACTCAAGTAAAAACGGAAAAATTTAGATAAAAAAAAACAAAATTTAATGAAAATTTCTCTTTGAGAGGCCCCAGGGCTCAAGTAAGAACAAAATTTAATGAAAAATTTCTCTTGAGAGGCCCCGGAGCCCTTGGGGTTCCGGGATATACGATATTTTAAAAATATTTTTGTGTATGGAGAAGGATATTTAAAGATGAGCACCTCCCCAAAAAAAAATTCAATATTAGGCCCCCTCTTCTAGTGCCGCCCCAGGCCCCCAACTGCCTCGGTACGCCTCTGCCTTAACAGACATCTTCTCAGTTCCCGCAGTTGAGTTTCTCCTTTATGCTTCTCCTTTTGTTTTTATTTTCTTCCTGGCTGCATGTGACTATTGGTCATTATAGGTCTTCGGACCTTATGCACCCATTCCAAAAAAAAAAAAAAAAAAATATATCCAAGAATAGCTCTAAATTCTTGGCTCGAAACACCATCTTTATCATAAAATTTTCTTATATTTGCTTTTTAACAAAATTGACTTTGATAACTATTTTGTTCATAATTTCTTTAGAATGATTTTTAGAAAGTGAAAGAACTACAGAATATCGTAAATATATGTTTTTTTGCATTCAGTGATGGTAAAAGATTCTACTTAGGGTTAGGGGTGTCCAACGTTGAAAAAACTGAAAAAATTCGATTTTTCTAAAATTTTAACCGGATTTTGCACCACTAAATCGCCTCCAATTGGGCTGAAACTTTATATTTCTATGTACAGTGGAACTTCGCTTAATAATTCGTTCCAGAATCATACTCGTAAAGCGAAACACTCGTTACACCCCCCCCCCCCCCCCCCCCCCCCCCCCCGCTCCTCTCCTCCCTCTGGGAAACGTCACTCGTTAAGCAAGTCATATTTTTACAATTTTTTTTGCTCGTTATGCAAATTGCTTGTTATGAAAGGGCACCTTAAGCGAGGTTCTAATGTATTTCTTTTTAATGGGTAAAGCCAGAAAATTCAAAATAAGAGTCGCTCTAGAGCTCATTTTCTATTAAAATTTAATTTTCACTAAATCTCTAAAACTAAATTTGATGGAGAAAAACTTATGGTATTTTTGGAATTAGGGTATCCTATATAAAAACCCAGGAATTGCTTAAAACACCCCGGTAAATTACACATTAGACAATAGAAGAGGGATTTAGTCGGTAAGAGTCCTGTACTACTCGACAAAATTTTTCATTGAGTGTAATTATATGGGGAATTTCTCAATTGAAAAAAATCTTGCCTTAATTATATTTCTATCAAAAATTTTGTTTAATCCTTTAGTTTTTTAATATTAAAATAGCAAAGTGAAGGGGGAGGGGACATAAAACATCGAACATGTCATATAGCGACTAAGGGGCGTCGGGTTTAGCCTCTAGTAAATTAATATATTATAGGATGAAAAAGAATGTGAATTGTACAGTTGGCAAATTGATTGAATTTAGTTGGCATTTTTGGCCTTCTCCCCCCCCTGAAAAATCTCTTCGCTACGCCCCTGAGTGCAATCCATTTGGGCGTGTCCAAATTGGATGCATTACCGAGTGAAAGGAGGCAAAAGTTAGAAATTCGGGTGAATCTTAGTTACGAGTGAAATAAAAAAAATCATATCTCCAGAAAAAATAATTTAAAAATTGTCCGACCGACCCACGGGAGACTGGTTTCAAATTTTTTTATCATCCAATTTCATCAACTCTCGACTGTTAAACAAGACACGTTACTAAATAAATTTTATATAGGTAGATAAAAAGATCATTAACACGACACGAGCAATTTGTTAGCCAGGGTTAGCTAGATGCCCGTCCGTATACGCTAATAAATAAGAGGCCTTCAATCATATTCGCCTTCTCGTTAGGCCATTAAAAATGCCTAACTACTCCACTCGTGGTGCGTAGTGCTATTGAATAATTGCACGCATGGACATCGCCGAGCCTGAATACTGACATTGTCGTCAATAATGACGTCAATGAGAGAGAGAAGCAACCCTCTATTGTGCTCTATGATTAACAACTTATCTCGATGACATCTTCTTCAATTCAAAGAGATTGTATAGAGGTTGTCCATAGTTTTTAGTCAGCTTTATGGACAAAGGTAATATTACCTGTCAAAAGTTTAAATCTGTTGTATATAATCCGGACAAAGTATAAACAATAAATTCAAATTCTAATATTTATTCTAAAATAAATTTTTATAAAATCGAAAATAAAATAAAATGAAAAGGTACATCAGACCAGATTTTTTTTCTTGCATTTGATAACACAGATAGACCTTTTTTTTGAACTCAGGACTAAAAATAATCTTTTTTTTATTTCTTTCGATGCAAATGCATGAACATGTTGATTGTTAATGGGCATACATTTCAATTTTTTTCCCTTTTGTTTTGTTGTATTTGTTATTGTATTTAAATTTGTATTGTGTTTGTTGGACCTAGCCACCGAGGACTGGTGCCTCTAAGCGGGTCGTAATAAATTTATTTATTTAACGTGTATTTCCATAAAAATCTCGACAAATGAATGAAATACTTTCTCTATATTCAGTATACCTGGTATTAACACATGCAAGAAGGGCTAATTCCCCTATCGGGATCCCCGTTTATTTACCCGAGATCCTTTCGTGTACGAAGACACACACCCCTCAAACACTACCGGCTTCTTGTGTTTTTCCTTATTTCTGGTTCCACCCGTTTCCTTTTATCCAGGGAGGGTGTATTCTTTCTAGTACGTAGCCTAAATACAATATGTTACCTAATTGGAATAGGTTTTTTTTTTTGTATTTTAAGACATTTATGCCCAATCGCACCGTATGAGTTAAGCATTAATTAACGCTAAAGAATACTTAACTTTCCAAATTTCGTTGTACCGCTTGCAAAGTCAAACTTAAAAGTCTAAATCTTTACTTAAATCTAAGCCCTTGATTTCGGGGGCTTAGCGTATGCTTAACCTAAAAAACAATTTTCTGTTAAATAAATGACATCTATTCCAGATTATATTGATAATATAATATTAATTAACTAATAATAATACATTTTTTGGATTCGATTTAGATTTTTTTTTTTTTATAAAACATGAACAATATGAATTCTATTTTCGAAGATGATCTAAATATTATGGAAATAAAGGATTTTGGAACTTTTTGGAAATAATAAAATATGTAATATAAAATATATAGGTACCCCGTATATATATATTTTTTTTTTATATTTTGCCAAGATATGCAGTTGAACTTGCATGTCTCTTGCAAGAGAATATAAAATAAAACTTCTTACTTGTCACACAGTATAATATAAGACAAAACGATATAGCCCTACTATAGGCTATACATGTTTAATTTATTTAAAAAAAAATTTTACACTAACAACAGGACTCACCAATGAACTAATTATTATTAACATTGCGATTTTCTATTATATTTTTATATTTAAATATAATTTAATAGATAATTTTCTAAAGAGGTATAATTTGGTGTTCAATTTATTTCCTTATTTATTTAAATAAAAAAATTATAATCATGAAAATCAATATTTTGTTTTCTATTTTCATATTTTTCTGAAATTAATTAATATTTATAAACAATATGTAATTAATTTAATTTAAGAATATTCAAATAATAAACAAAATTATTATTATTAACATCTGTCAATTTTATCAAAAATCACCAGAATATCACTAAAATTTACAACGTTGCCATGTTGCACATTTATAAAATTCTTCTTTATTATTCCATGATTAAAATATTGCGGTTCAAAATAACAAGTTATTTAAGAGACGCTTTAGTTTAAGCACACTTAGTAAAGAGAGGCATAAATGTCAAACGGTGCGATTGGGCATTAGAGACTGTATCTTGATTGGTAGCCATTTCGATTGAAACAAAATTGTTTCGTTTGTGAGCCCTGCTTCTAGCACAAGAGGCTTAGGCTCCAGAGTAGGGCTGGACGGTAATGGATTTTCATTACCGACCTCGATAATGAAAAAAAACCGGTTTTTCTCGAAAGTCGGTAAAAATTTTTTACCGCCCGCGGAACCAAAGTTTGCCGCCGCGGAACATTTTTGCGGAACCAAAATTTTTCCCAGGCCGAAAAAATATTTTACCTTTTTTTTAGAGAGCCAATTTTTTGCCGAAACATTTTTTTTTTTCGCGGAACCAAAATTTTTAAATTTTTTTCCCCGGCCGGAAAAATATTTTACCTTTTTTTTAGAGAGCCAATTTTTTGCCGAAACATTTTTTTTTTCGCGGAACCAAAATTTTAAAATTTTCAGAGCCAATTTTTTGCCGAAACATCTTTTTTTTTAGAGACGCCGATTTTTTGCCGAAACATTTTTTTTTTTTTTTGCGGGACCAAAATTTTTCCCCGGCCGGAAAAATATTTTACCTTTTTTTTAGAGACGCCAATTTTTTGCCGCCGCGGAACCACAATTTGGTTTGCCGCCGCGGAACATTTTTTTTTCTCGCCGAACCAAAATTTTTTACCGCCCGAAAAAATAGGTTTTTACCGACTTTCGAAAAAAAACCGGTTTTTATCGAATTAGAGGTTCGTTACCGCTTTTTCGGTAAAAAATTTTTACCGGTTTTAACCGGTAAACCGGTTTACCGTCCAGCCCTACTCCAGAGCTACTCACTCTTCCACGGTGCTACAGCACACATTTGAGATACTGTGGATATCAATAAAAAATAAAAACAGTTTATTCGAAAGATCTATTAGTGAGTCATTTGGGTTGCCTACCTTTTGGCAACCAAACACTAACAATAGAATATTCAACAATTTTAATACAGTATTCATTAAAGTTTAGGCTTAAATACCGCATTCTAGTTTTGAAGCTGTAAACTTAGTAAACACAACCTCTCGTAAAGGAGACCTAATCAACAGGATTTAAGGTGTTATATAGAAATATAAATAATAATTGGTACATTTACTGTATTTCTAAAAATAAAAAAAAAACTTTAATATAAATTATGGCGGTTGACGAGTATATAACGTGGAAACGAACATGCAGCCAGAGGTAAAAGCAACCAAACTATTATTAATATAAACATACTATTAATAATATTTTATGAATAACTATCTTTGGTTCTGAAGAAGGATGCGATTTGAGTCCGAAACGATGAACAAAAATAATTTTTTTATTTCTCCTGGCTACATGTTCCTTTCGACTTTGAAAACTTTTTAACAAATAAGCTCTTTGAGTTTAATTATCTCAATGTTAGTGTTGGAGGTCGAGAGTTTGCATCCCATATTTTAGTAACCATCGAGTATAGATAAAGAGAAGTTTTCTCAAAAAAAAGGTCCCTGGCTTTCTTTCTCTTCTCTTAGAGAGGACAAATAAATTTTTGTGGCATTTAGTCAGCGTCGGGGACTTTTCGGCCAGTGGGTGCCACGCCTTTGTGTTTGCCCCCATTTCGGTTTTCGACCCCCTGACCCCCTGGGTGGCGAATCTTCCGCTGCAGCGCAGGGTGGGGCCGCTGCTGCTATCGATCACACCCAGCCCTCCATTTCGTTTCGTTTGCACCCTTTGCCCTCCTGCTTCTTTAGGGTGCCTTCCCAAAGGAGTCCTCTATTTTATTACAAATCAATTTCACTAATATATAGACTAATAACTTTATTTTAATATCTTATCTATTATAAAAGCCAACCTAAATTACAATTTGAGATGTTCAATTATTAAAGTTGTATGGATTGTTATAAAAAGGGATAAAATAAAATTTTTCTTTTTTTTTGAAGATCTACAAACAAGGGATGGTTCATTTCCCGGCCTGTGCGATATTTATTTAAAATTAAATTGAATAAATATGGATCGCTTACAGTAATCATCAGTTTAATAAATATAAATAATAGTTCGCACATGGGTCATCGACCAGATGACCAGCTATGACCAATATTAAATGTTTACGCCCTGACCTCACCCCGATTGTTGTTATAACAGACATACAGTATACTGTAAAAACATTTTTGTTGATTTTACAATTGTGTAGGAAGTAAATTTCATAAACTCCTAGGGGCTTGGTCTAGTTGGTAGCGTGCTTACCTTCTATACCGAATGTCGCGGGTTCGGACCCCAGGCAGTCCGATGATTTTATTTAAGCCATTTAGACACCAAATGGCTTAAATAGAAATGCCTGGACCCCCAATAGATATTATAAATAATAACGGTTATCGTCAAAAGTCTTGAATGGCCTAAGTTGCCGAAAAGACTGTGTGAATGTGTGAGTGTTAAGTGTAAATGAGAAAAAAGTGTTAATTTTTTTTTCTTTTAACACACACTTTTTTCTCATTGACACTCACACTCACACACCCATTCACAAAGCCTTTTCGGCAACCAACCTTTTCGGATACCAAATCCAAATGGCTTAAATAAAATCATCGGACTGCCTGGGATCCGAACCCACGACGCGTCGTGGGTTCGGATCTTCTATACCGAACGTCGCGACGTTCGGTATAGAAGATAGGCACGCTACCAACTAGACCAAGCCCGTAGGCGTGTGAATGTTTAGAAAAAAAAATTTCATAAACAAAAACATATTAAATTTAGCAATTCTTTGCACAAACCATTTACAAATGTATTGTAATTTTCCGAAAGCCGCTTGAAAATTAGAGTGTAATTTTAGAATTCCCAAACTTCTTATCCAAAATTACTATTACAATGTATGTAAAATTACAAATACATACTCTATTTTTCGA
>JAKCPI010021836.1:0-17957 GCA_023213315.1 Euborellia annulipes | reverse complement strand
AAAATAATTCAATTTAATTAAATCTTTAAAAATGTGAATTATTATGTGGTCCTCCCATTGGGAAAGCTACAACCAAAGGGTTGTGATAGTCTATTCTATTATTATATTTTTCAAAATTAAATTAGAATAGACACAGTTTTCTTTTTAGATCACGTTTTCAAAATATAAAATATATAAAAGTTTCGGGGCAGATGGTAGATGGTGTGTACTATATTTTTGTTCAAATTAGAAAAATTGTTAGCTCAATTTTTTTAAGTTTTTTGAAAAACAAAAATATATTTTTTAATTATAAAATAAACAGGAATAACATAATCACTGTGCGGTTACTAGTAATTTATAGAAATTATTTATCCTTTGAAAGAAAGCCTAGAGGAAGTATCTAATTGGACGGCTGATAAAATTTAATATCTCAACACCCTCTAAGGAAAAAGCCTAAATTATAAACTTGGAAGCATTAATCAGATATTAATTCATTTTCACGCGAGATTATTCAACGCCAAAACGGCGAAATAATTCCTAACAATATGAAAGATTTTAAAAAAGATTTTCCCTTTCTAATTTGAAACTATTATAATGAAGATAAATTTATCTACTCTGTCTAGAAAGATATAATTATTATTTTAAACCTATTCATATTCCCCTAAACTAGATTAGTAATTAGAGAGGTGGAGGGGATAATTAGAAATGCGCATAGTCAAATAATATAAATTATCAGAATTCATTATCATTTGAAATATCAAAAATAATAATTGTAATATAATATCATTTATAATGAGATTCAAACTAGGATTTTGAATGAGTTTACTGAATCAGAGAGAACAACAAGCAAGAACAAGCAGCGCTGAATGCTGGGTGGGTGGATTAAAAAAAATGGACTAATTTAATTTGGGCCGGCGACCTAGGAGCGTGGAGATCCTGGTTAGAGACCAGGGGGCGCAATTTCACCCAATCATAAACACTAATACCTCGTATTCATAGTCATTGCTTGAGGAACAAGGAATCCTTATATAAATGTATAGATATAAAGGATTCCTTTCTTCCTCAAGGAACGACTATGAATACGGGTATAACTCAATTTATTGAGCGTTGATTGAAAAATTTCAATATTACTGAATTTGTACCGGAAGGAGGTCGAAACGTTGTATCAACAACAGGGACAGCTTTAATTATCAAATAGACTAAATTTAATTTTTATTATTAACTGTTTTTTTTTTTTTTTTTTATTTGGCTTGCCTCAAAAAAAGCAAAAAATTTATGTGGTCAACCATCATATCTTAATAACAATATCCTCTGAAGTAAGAGGGACAAACCTCAGATTAGGATTTCGTCTCAAAAATGAAAATGGCTAAATAATGAGCCGAAACAGAAAAAAATGGACCAAAAAAAAAAAAATAATAATAATAATTTCGTTGAAAATAGCTTCTATAATCATTGTTACATAAAAACACCCAAGGTATTGTTAGAAAATTTTACAGTCGTATTCGAAATAAAAATTATCTTCTGAACGAGATTGAGCAATAAATGGAAGAAAATACATTTTTATAAGTAAGGACGTTATAGTAGAAATTTTTCCAACTTCATTTTTTATTTTGGGAATAGAATAAAATTTTCCATTGATTCGTTATACCCTTTCTTGCTAAGGCTGAACAAGCACACCAATTGAGCGGACAAAACGTTTTGACCAGGAGAAAAACGTTTTTGCTCGATGCCAACGCACACTGATTGAGCAAAAACGTTTTCGGACAAAACGTTTTGCTCAATGCCAACGCACACCGATCGAGCAAAACGTTCAATGGCAAAACATTTTGCTCTATGCCAATGCACACCGATCAAAAAAATTTTAAAAAAAAATTTTTTTAAACCTTTTTAAAAAACGAGCAAAACGCTCATTGGCAAAACATTTTGTTCAATGATGTCAAATTATGTTAAATTGTGTTTTGCCTCTTCGGTGTGCGTTGACCCATAGAAAAGCATTGAAAAAAACAGTTTTAGGCAAAAACGTTTGGTTCGAAAAAGTTTTTGCTCAATTGGTGTGCGTTCAGTTTAAGTCCCCATCAAACGGACTATGTAGCTAGTATTATAATTTTTAAAGCAACTCTTTAATCTTCTTCACTTGAGCTGAGATATTATTAATTATTTAAAGTTATTAACTAAAACGAAAATCAACGTAAATCATTCATTTTAATTAAACACATACACACACATAGAAAAAAAAACTATCAATAGAATAACAACAACAAAAATAAAATAAATAAATAGACATGTTAATGAGTTGGCCATAGAGCAGAGTATGCATTAGCATAAGCATAGACACAACACACAACACTTGCACACGAATATGATAGTTTAATTACAAAGAAGGCGCCCCGTTGCAACTTCCTGACGCCTTTAACATTAATTAAATCGTAGCGCAGGTAATCACAGACAGACAGACAGAAGACGTTCGTCGTTCAGCCTTTTTATTTCCGTTTATTATTATTATAGACTTGGGATGAAGAGAACGGATGTAATAGCTCTTTTGTGTTATTAATATTTTCTTTTATATCTATAATCAAGTGAGGCCAGTGAGCTCGGGGTTATTTTCATTTCAATTTTATCAAATTGCAAATTTAAAACTCCTATTACAGTTTCTACAATTCTAGTCAACTAGCAAATCATCGATATAGTAAACAAGAACACGCTAAACCTTAGAGTAGGTCCTATATTATTATTACAATATCATCAGAGTCGGCCTCAAGGCTTTGGTAAAAAGGCTTTGCGATTCCTACCATCCAGTAATTGCACCGAATAAGTCATAGTAGAGAGACACTCTTTTCGCCGGTTGCTTCATATCTAGTAACTAGGAAACTTCGACCAAAAATAAATTAGTTTTTTCACATATAATTAGCTATTTGAGTTATAAGGAAAGTTTTGTGAAATTAGAAACTTAATAAAGGCATTATTTATAAAAATTATTAAAAATAAAAATAAAAAATCTGGAGTGACTGTCGCACAGCACACAACTTTCTCTTACCTTCGGTAATTTAAAGTTGTGTTGTGTGCTTTTCACACCAGATTTTTTGCCTCGACATATATATTAAACGATATATTAAAATTCAAGATGTAAAATTTATAAACGGGGTAAAATATTTATATTTTGTTACCATGGCAACCATTTCTCCTATCTTTCTATGAAGTACAAGAGTAAAGTATTCTTCAGAAGATTTCAATAGCAAAATGAGAATATACATTTTAAAAAGCATCTAAAAAATAATTAATTTTTAAATTTTAATCGAAATCTTTGGAGCGAATTTTGAGAAAATCGAGAAAAATTGAAAAAGTGGATCAGAAAGTACTAGTACTTTTTGACCTATTTTCAAAAGCTTATTTTCACGCTCGAGAAGGGTGCCTAACTTAAATATAAAATTTCAACCTCCTAGCTCAATTCCTTCATGCTTAGAATTGGATACACACACACACACACACAGAGAGGTCAGACAGACACACACACATTCACAGACAGACCATGTCACGAAAACCACTTTTTTGGATTCAGGGGACCTCAAAACGTGTAAATACATCAAAATCTCATATCAAATAATATTAAAGAAACAAATACTTAATTCAAGCTAAATATATTAACATATAAATATATAGAGGTAAGAGAAAGTAAAAATGAAATAAAACAATCGTAACGATGCTGCAGACTTTAAAATGAATATAGATGATATAGCAGCCAAGAAAATTAAATAAAAAACTTATTTATTTAATTAATCGTCGACGTTTCGGTCGCTAATCACGGGCTTCATCAAAACGATTAATTGTTAAACTGTATTTTAACAATTATTCGACCTGCTGAAGGTCTTGAATAACGATCTAAACATCTACGATTAATAATTAAATAAAAATTTTTTATTTAATTTACTTAGCTGTTACGTAAGTCTTCTATACTCATTCTAAAGAGGGCTTGTGTTTCTAATTTCACCCCTTATGCCGACCTAGCCGTCTTAGCTAACTAACTACGATCTGAACTGTTAATTAGTCATTTGATTAGCTTATCTAGATCTGAAAATAACCGAAAGTTATAGTCAACTAGATTACCCAAGGGATAGATATCCAAGGATTGAAGTAGACATATAAAATGGTGAATTTTGCCGTTCTCATTGAAAATGATTTATATCAATCAGATCTCTAGCTAACGAGAAGGGTTTGAAAAATGGTCCAGACAAAATAAAAGCGTTTAACAACAAGGTAGATTGAGATCAATATTTAATAAAACTCTTCATTAACGGTCTCTTGGGGAGGGTTTATCACATCTTCAATAAATTAACAATTATTTGTATTGGTTTATATGGTGGAAATAATTCTGATCAGATAGGAGATATTCCATTCATAGATGCCACTTATCTCGTGGGCAAATCGGGCGGGTCTCCCCAGGGAAACTAAGATCCCATGATAAGGCATTTGACTTTACCCAGATTCGATTCAAAGGGGGGGATTTTGTCTAAATGAGCTAATGATAGGGGTTGGTTAGAAATAACTGAATTCAGGGACAATTTAATCTTTTTGATATAAAATATTTTACAATTTTTAGTCTAAGGGTTTTTATTCATTAACACACAAGATTGAGGAAGATTTGAAATTTTTTTTAGATATAGTCTTACAATAAATTGTAATAAAGAATGTTGGTGAAGCAAATGGCTATAATAAATTTATTCCTTCCAAACAAAATGAATTCTTTTAATCTTCACATTTTATCAATCTCAAGATTTTTTGTGACCTTACTATTCCGCCTTTTTTGATAAAAGTGAATTTAAATAATCACTACTACCCCTTTGTTTAATAACAAAATAAGGCACAATCAGGGTCTCAGTTTACTATAATAACAGATATCGTGGAAAATGTAAATGCTAGTCAAAATTTGGACCTTCTCTTCTAAAAGACAAGCTACTTATTCAGTATTGATAGTAAATCTAAAAAGATAAGGAAATAATAAAAGGCAGCTACTAGTCCCTTTGAACAAGGCATAAATCACCCACCACCTGATGATTCCCCTCCCCTTCTCATTCACTTCCAATTAGAATATATTAACCCGTGAGATTGTATCTCCCTCCCCCCTTAAAGTGTGGGTGTGTCTGTCTCGTTTATGTGTGTGTGGTGACTACTTTTCTGTTGAATAAAACAGATCCAACGCCACTTATAATATATGCAATCACAAATGTAATTCGAGTTTAATTGTGCGAGTTTAAAGAAGGAAAGACAAAGGCGTGTCTGATACCACCTGTTTGCTGGTCACATTATTCTACCTTAAACGCCATCTACTATTACTATATAATAATAATAAAGAGTTATATTTTAACAATTATATGACTACTTATTAAGTTTTTAATTTCCCATGGAAATATGTATTTAGGTCATAAAACGGTTAAAATAATCACCCTAAATTGTATTAACTCTACTACAATATTACCACTAGTTGGATGATAAGAACTAATCTAAAAGAATCTAATCACTGATAGTTGTGTAACACTAATAAACGATGACATGTTAAACTTAATGAGAATTTATACTGATTTGTACTGAAGAAGAAGATAAAAAACGTCGAAACGTCGGAAAAAGTATTAGATTAATATGTAATAGAGGAGGTCAGATAAAAAGGATAGCCTCTATCGAATAAAAAGAGCTATGAAGTTGAAATTTAAAAAATAAGTTAGGTACCGCCATGGGATATGACACGAAGTTTTTGAACAAATTCGGCCACCTACTTTACTGAAGTACTTTTTCAGTTTTTTCCGACTTGCTTAAAATTCGCTCTATCAAGATTGATAAATTAAAATCCATAAATAAATTATTTTTTAGATGCTCTATATTCTCAAGTTGCACTGAAAATTGATTGAAGCACAGTTTACTCTAAATCAGTGGTTCCCAACCTGGGGGCGATCGCCCCCAAGTGGGCGATTTGGGATATCAGGGGGGGGGGGGCGATAAATAAGCGGGGGGGTGGGGGGGGGGGGGCGATGAGTATTCAAAGGGGGAAAAATTATTAGTGTTAACTAAAATTTAAAAGAATAAATCAAAGAGAAAAATCTCCTATTTACAGGATGGTCAGGAAAGAAGATGAAAAAATATTGACATAAAAATAAAATAGTCTGAAGATAATTCCAATCTAGAATTGAAACGTCCCAATCTAGAATTGATTAATAATTTTGGTCATTTTTGTTTTCATTAAATAAAGATTGACCGAAAAAAGATGTTATTTTCTTTATAAAAATAAAATTATTTTAAAAGGTTACGCCAGGAAAGAAATTAGAGAAAAATTTAATCAATCTTTATCTAATTTTACTAACTACCGATTGTCCTGATGGAAGGATGCGATTTGCGTCCGAAACGTCGGCAATCGAAATTAAAAATTAGATAAAGATTGATTAAATTTTTGTCTGATTTCTTTCCTGGCTTCCATCCTACTCATATTTGAAAATTTCAACGTTTCAGCCAATATTTCTGCAGGTGTTGTATTTTTTCACTTTGAAAAGAAAACGTTATCTGAGGAACTTGAGTGATTCACTTAAAGTACTTTTTTGTTAAAAATTTTAAATCATGCAATGAAATTAAAAAGGGGGGAGGGGTGATAGGTGATAGACAACCTCCAGAAAGGGGCGATGGGCGAAAAAAGGTTGGGAACCACTGCTCTAAATTAAAATTAAATATACAAATTAAACACTAGGTTATTTGTTTCAAAGGTTTTATTAATTAAAAAATTTACACTTGATACGCATTTCGACAATTCCTTGTCATCACTTCTGATGATAACAAGGAATTGTCGAAATACGTATCAAGTGTTAATTTTTTAATATAACCTTTGAAACAAATAACCTAGTGTTTAATTTGTATATTTAATTTTTAATTTACAAAATGTTTCAACGAGAACCAACGGTCGAAAGTTTAAATCTTACAGTTGCCTTTTGCACTTGAATGAATTACCGTTCAGGCACTTGCTTCAAACTTTGGATGGCGAAACGACTGGCCCAAAATCTTTTAGTGGTCCTATTGGCTCACAACTTAAAAATTGTGAAAAACTTCCCATTGTAAAAGTAAAACTTCAAAGCATTGATTGTGAGACTCCAGATAAGATGAAAGAGCCCATATCAGATAGTAGGGGCTTAGAAGAATCATAAAAGGATCGTACCCTGGCGAACATAAACATTTGCAAACACACACACAGACATAATTCCAAAAATGTTTGTATACGAGAAAATCTTGGGGAAGTCATTTTCGAATTTTTTGATTTCTAAATTATGAGACTAGGGTGTTATTATTAATGAACTATTTCTAAATATATTAAACAGGCAATTTTCCTTTTTTTTTTTTTTTTTAATTTAAAATAAATTAGTCTCTTTTATTCGTTCGATGAATTTGATTTGAAGAAGGGACAGACATACGGACAAGAGGCTTTGGCGCACGCAAAGGAAAAACAACAACAGGCAGCCGGCATTTTTTATTTTGTTTTTGTTTTAATTAGTTTGAGCTGCTGTTTGGCCTCTTTGCCCCACCCTAAAGACAACGGTTGAATCTAGTGAATAATGCATTTACCCGAAAATTAAAAAAAAAAATGAATTCATTATCTTTGATTTATGTTTTCGATATTATTATAATATAAAATATTTTTTTAATCTCAAAACAAACGATTTTTTTTTTTTTTTATTAAAAAACACTCACACTTTTTTCCCATTCACATTCACATCCACACAGTCTTTTCGGCAACTCAGGCCATATAAAACTTAAAACGATACCCGTTATTAATGAATATATATATTGGGGGTCCAGGCATACATATTTAAGCCATTTCCAAATGGCTGAAATAAAATCATCGGACTGCCTGGGATTCGAACTCGCGACCCATGGTATACAAGGCTAGCACGCTACATCTACACCAAGTTCGAGGACAACAAAAGATTAAGGTAAGAAAATATTTTTTTTATAAAGCTGTTTATATAAATTTATATTAGGCAACTAGCTGAATAGCTCGATGAAAATCTGGACTAGTTTGGCCTAAATATTATTTTTAACGACCTGCTTAGAGGAACAAGTTTCCGGCGTCTATTCATAAAATTTTATATATTGTTGCTAGAGTTAAAGGCTCGGTCTTATGGTCGCAAGAAAATTAACACTTTTTTTTTTTTTTTTGAATGAAATCATGTTTGCCCACGGGGCTTGGAGTAGTTGGTAGCGTGCCTACCTTCTATACCGAACGTTGCGGAGTTCGGACCCCAGGCAGTCCGATGATTTTATTTAAGGCATTTGGATACCAAATAGCTTAAATAAGATGCCTGGGCCCCAATAGATTTATTAAAACATACGAGTATCGTAAGTCTTAAATGGCCTAAGTTGCCGAAAAGACTGTGTGAATGAGTGTGAGAATGTGAGTGTGAATCATGTTTCTCAAAGATTAAATTAACTTCCTTAATAGATATCGCGTTAAGAAATTACAATTTAAACTCATTCAAGAATGTTGGAAAATTAAAAATATATGACAATTTAATTTTTTATAACAAAATAATTGCACTTGTAAGATATATAAAGTGATGTTAATTATATTAATCAAAAGATAGAAAGAGAGAGATTATTGTCAAATGCAAAAAAAAAAAAAAAAACGCAATTCGTTTTACTAGTTGGTCATTTGGGCTCTGACGTCATTCCATCATCATGATCAGGAAAGAAAAGAACGGTTCTGCCGAGTAGAGCAGAAATTCACACACCGAAATAAAGGACCACAATGCAATAAAGATTATATGGCCCATGTAATTGAAACAAAATCACAAACCTATAATTTCATGCATTTAAGTATTTCGTAAAATTTAATAAAAAGTTTTAGGCCTAGTCAACAAGAGTTCTCGCTATTGTTAATTTCCTCTCAAAGGCAGGGAAGAAGACTCAATCAGAATAATTCATTAATTGAACGAGTGCCATGCAAAAAGTAAGTTAAAATAAAAATGCAGTATAACCCCTTTACGTCCGTGGATAAAATAAGAATAATCCCTATAAATAATGTTAAAAATAATAATCCTCTAAGAAAAGTTGCTAATAGGTAAAGTACTTATTCATTCCATTAGAATACACAAGTGGGAAACGTTGTTAAGTAAATTTTTTTTTCTATGAATGAATAACGTGATAAAAATCTTCTCTTTTTAAAAAGAAAATCATTCTATTGTGTATTCTCTATTTTCATTCATTACTCGAATAGAATATTAAAATTTGCACTAAAGAAATTTAATTTACTCTCTTTCAAAAAATAAAAAATTCTCTTATTTGAATTTTGAGTTGGGAATTTTAAACTTTCTTCCACTGAAAGGGATTTATGCTAATATTTAAAAAGAGTAATGTGAGAATTAGTTTAGTCAAAATAGTGAAACGCCTCAAAAAGTATTATATAAATTTTAATTATTTTCTGAAGAAAATAGAGTCTAGGATCTGGCCAACAGTGTACAGTTAGTGAGTCAATCCTTAGCAAAGGACAATAGAGACCTTTTTAAGGTGCGCGCAGGGGGGGGGGGTGCACTCCAATGGGAGAATTTGAAATTGTGTGACGTCACGATTGCCACCCCAGTGAGAGTTTGACACTTTAATCCGCTAGAGAGCAGGGTAGTCAACCGATGAAATGATCATGTGATTTCTATATATATTATATTCAAATATTGTCAAATACGTTAAAATTGACATTTAAGAGATAAGTATTGGATTTCATTATATACTTAAAAATGTTTTTAATTATATTTATATGTTTATTAACTACATTTCCATTTATATTTTTAGGAAAAAGAAAATGTTTAGCAAAAAATTGCAATAATTATGACAAACTAATGAAATTGATACCCTAAAGATCATTCGATTTGGGCACAGTATTCCTAAAAATAACAGTCACCTGTGAGATCTTTCACAACAAATGGAAACATCAAATAAGATAAGTAATTTTTCTAATAAAACTATGATAAATATTAGTGAAAATCAAACAATTGTCAATATTTTTGACAATAGTTTGAGAACACCAAATATTCTTCAAAATTTATTATAGAAATGGAGAAAGATCATCCATTAAATGATACATCAAATTCCTTAGAAGATTTTTCTTTTTCAGAGGATTCAGATGTTATTCGTCGACAAAACTATCAACTGGACAACGCGCCTAATTTACCAGCAACTAACGTTACTAATTTTTATTCTTTTTCAGATCGTCACAAATCTATAACAAATGACAATTTAACTTTATTTATTTATCTATTGTGTATTTTTGTTCATTTTTACATATTATAAATTTTTTTATTTCTTTTTTGTATTCTGTACCCCAAAAGGTATAAAATATATTTATCTGTATTTTTTTAAATAAATAGTTTATCTTTCCAAAATATCTGATGTTTATGTTATAAAAAATACCCAGATTCTTTCTATATTAAAAAAAAAATTACTTATTAGCAGTAAAATAATATTCATATATATTTACACGGAATACCTAATTTTAAATTTAGCGGCTAAAATTTGGTTTGAATTTTGCGCAAATTCCCTGCGTTCTGATTGTGCCACCCTAATGGCGGACAAAAACCAGAAATTAACATTGAGTACGCTCTCTGTTTATATATATACTCTGTGGGTGCGCGTCTCGAAAAAGCCGTTAGAACACGATTGACTACCGAGTTACTCGAGGCGGCAAGAGATGGCGTTAGTTTTTCCCATAGGAATACAAAGGGATTTATTCCATTTCATTTTTCCAGCTAATTAAGGGTAGAATATTATTTTTTAACACACATATTACTCATTTAATTATCTATAAGATATAGAGCAGATTTTTAAAAATATTAAATATACCGGGTGGGCCAATAGTGCGTGGACGGAAGATTGTGGGCTTATTAACGGACATTTTTAAAATTTGTTGATCGCACATAATGTGGGGCCTTTAGGGCTACAAATTAAAAATATTTTTGTTCCAATTGCACCTCATATACAGGGTGGTCCATATCAAAGTTATGTTTTTTAAATGGAACGCCCTGTATATTGTTGCATATTTGGATTCTACGGCCAATTTTAGTATGACTTTATGTCATGCAATGTATTCTAAAACAAACGATTTAGCCAAATCGGGCTTTTGTGAAAAAACTGCTGTTTGGAAAAAAATTGAATATCTCGCGAACCATAAAACTTAGGGGACTGTTCTTTTGTGAGGTTACTAACCATGAAATGTACTAATGTAGGCCAGATGGGTAACCCGGAATTATTCTTATGTTGGGAGAAATGGCCATGCCAATTTGGAAAATTTCAATCATGGATAACTTCCTTATTTCAAATGGAACATGCTACTTTTTTACTTTCTCTTATTTATGCCATGGGACGTGAAATTCAATTATCTTTCAGCTGATATAAGGTTGTCTATATCTATCTTTGGTAGTTTTCTTTTTATTCCAAAATATCTGATAACGAAAAAAAAAAATTTTATTATAGACAAAATAATTGAAAAAAAAAATCCAAACGCAAAAAAAAATCGTAATAAATGGTCAAATTATGCTAAATATTCGAAAATGTCTTTAAATTTCCCTTAAAATCCTATATTTGAACTTCTCAAAGAAGTCCCGCTTGCTCAAATTCGGGTTATGATTTGTCAACAAGATGGCGCACCTCCTAACCTGAACATAACCCTAATTTCTTTTTCGAGAAGTTCAAATAAATGATTTTAAAGGAAATTAAAAGACATTTTCGAATATTTAGCATAATTTGTCCATTTATTACGATTTTGTTGTGCGTTTGGATTTTTTTTCAATTATTTTGTCTATAATAAATTTTTTTTTTCGTTATCAGATATTTTGGAATAAAAAGAAAACTACCAAAGATAGATATAGACAACCTTATATCAGCTGAAAGATAATTGAATTTCACGTCCCATGGCATAAAAAAGTAGCATGTTCCATTTGAAATAAGGAAGTTATCCATGATTGAAATTTTCCAAATTGGCATGGCCATTTCTCCCAACATAAGAATAATTCCGGGTTACCCATCTGGCCTACATTAGTACATTTCATGGTTAGTAACCTCACAAAAGAACAGTCCCCTAAGTTTTATGGTTCGCGAGATATTCAATTTTTTCCAGACAGCAGTTTTTTCACAAAAGTCCGATTTGCGGCTAAATGGTTTGTTTTAGAATACATTGCATGACATAAAGTCATACTAAAATTGGCCGTAGAATCCAAATATGCAATAATATACAGGGCGTTCCATTTAAAAAAACATAACTTTGATATGGACCACCCTGTATATGAGGTGCAATTGGAACAAAAATATTTTTAATTTGTAGCCCTAAAGGCCCCACATTATGTGCGATCAACAAATTTTAAAAATGTCCGTTAATAAGCCCACATTCTTCCGTCCACGCACTATTGGCCCACCCGGTATATTAATGCGATTAATCTAAAAAAAAATTTATTTTTTCGAAAATCAAAAAAGGGTTTCTATAAGTTGTAGACATTTTAAAAGCTTTGATTTAAAAAAAAATTTGAGGTCGATAGCCGCTGGAAACTCCCAAAATTAGTACCCCGAGACGCGGAGACCTTAAACGGAGAAAAAAAATTAAAAAAATTTGTTGTGACTTCGGAAATTGAAAATTGTATTCTGTATTAGATTTTTTTGTTGTCGACAAATAGGGACCGTGCACGAAATATAGAGGCAGCACTATTGCCGAAGTAAGCGCTCTCTAGTGTTCTTTTGCCAAGAAAGTCTGCCCAGGGAGTTAGTCATATAATGATTTTTTGAATAATTGCCTAGACTTCTATAAAAACTAGTAGGAATCTTAAAAATGAATATTAATTAGAAAATGGCATTTAATTATTCTTTTTTTTTTAGCTTGTTATTTGAACATCAGGAAGATTAATTAAATATAAAATTTAATCAGAGCTTATCATTTTATCAAATAAATACAAGAAAAATTTAAATTTTAATAAAGTCAATAAATAATTTATAATTAAATACATAATTATTATTCTTGATTAGGAAGAGATGAAAATCAAACGGTAGCATTCATACTTTTGTAATTAATATTTTAATGGCTTTAAGCTTAAATTTTATAAGCGCCATAACGATTCTCTAATTATGCTGTGAATATTAATACATTTAATTTTTACTTTCTCTTAACTATGTATATATGTAATATATATATAGAGAGAAAGTATTGGATTCATGTCAAAAATTCGATGTCGAGATTTTGATGGATCTTCACGTTTTGAGGTCCCCTGAATCCAAAAAAGTGGTTTTCGCGACATGGTCTGTCTGTGTGTGGGTGGGTGGGTGTGTCTGTGTTCAATTTTAAGCATGAAGGAATTGAGCTACGAGGATGAAATTCTATATTTAACTTAAACACCCCCCGGGACCGGAAAAATAAGCTTTTAATCAAAATCGGCCAAAGATTACTAGTACTTTACTGATGTACTTTTTCAGTTTTTTTCGATTTTCTCAAAATTTGCTCCAACGATTTTTTTTAAAATTCAAAAATCAATTATTTTTTAGATGTTCTTTAAAATGTATATTCTCATTTTGCGATTGAAATCTTCTGAAGACCACTTTACTCTTGTATTTCATAGGGAAGATAGGAGAAATGGTTGCCATGGTAACAAAATATAAATATTTTCCCATACTTATAAATTTTACATCTGAATTCAAATGTTCCGTACTGTCGGGAACTAAATATATGTCGACACAAAAAATCTGGTGTGACAAGCACAGTACACAACTTTCGATTACCGAAGGTAAGAGAAAGTTGTGTGCTGTGCGCCAGTCACACCAGATTTTTTTATTTAAAAAAAAAAAAAAAAACTTCAATCAAATTAACAAACGAAAAGAAAACTAATTAAATAATAAATGTGATTTCATTACTTTATTTTTTCATCCCTTCAATAATAATTTTATTTCACACCATATTTTGTCCAAATATTCTTTGCAAAATTTTTTAGTCCTACATAACCTGTTCGCCAAGTCAACGGAAATATTTATTTTTACTAATTTAATGCATCATGTCCTCTGTTAAAAGTATCCTCCCATTTTAGGACAAGTATACACATAAATAACAAGTACTTAAATGATATCTATTTAAATAATATATTTTTTAATTATTATCTTCTAGTATAATAAAATTAACTTAATTATATATTAATTATTTGGGAGATAAAAAAAATGATGTATGCATATGTCTATACGTAGTTTGAATAATTATATGATCAAATTATAAATGATATACCGGTAAAAGGGAATTTTTTTATACTTCGGTGCCATTTAAAAGTTTTAAGGTTGATAATTTAAAGGCGGTCATTAATCTAACAATAAGATCTAAATTTTAAGAGTTTATTTTTTGGCTGGGGAACACCAATTTATAATAAATATTTAATTAAAATATGCAGTATAGCAAAAATGCTGTATAAAATATAATCTCCGCATAAAATAAAGAAGATAATTATAGAACCTATATTTGGCGATTACCCGAAGAGATAAAGTTCAAATCCACCTCATGGCAAAATATTATCCAACTCTATTTGAGTTCCTCCTCCTGAGGGAGGATACGGAAACCCACCTCAATATTGGGAACTCAAAAGAGGAAAAAGAATAATTTTTTTTTTTTCGTTAGAAATTTAAGTTTGTATTTCAAAAGCACAAATTTCGGCAATCGAAAGTTGAGTTCTGTGCCTGTCACACCAGATTTTTCGTGTCGACATATATTTAGTTTCCGCCGATATATTAGAATTCAAGATGTAAAATTTATAAGTAAAGTGGTCTTTAGAAGATTTCAATGGAAAAATGAGAATAAACATTTCAAAGAGCATCTAAAAAATAATTGATTTTTAAATTTTAATCAAAATCGCAGGAGCGAATTTTGAGAAAATAGAAAAAACTGACAAACTACATCAGTAAAGTACTAGTATTCTTAGGCCGATTTTGATCAATAGCTTATTTTCACGGTCCAGGAGGGTACAAAACTTAAATATAAAATTTCAACCTCCTAGCTCATTCTCTTCATGCTTAAAATTGAACACACACAGACATGACATGAATCCAATACATTCTCTCTATATACTGTATATTAACATATATAGGTAAGAGAAAGTAAAAATGAATAATAATTGTAAAAATTTGGAGAATTACTTACCAAATGAACGTGTTCAGGAATTCTGGAAACTGATGTTCGTCAATTGGAGCTGATCACTGTGTAGCCCCTCAGCTTATTAAACGTATGCATGAAGAAGTTTGGAGCTGCTCTGATCCTGCTGTAACAAGATTAAAAGCATGTAGAAAATAATATCTATATATATTCGTATGTGCGAGGAGATGTGTTTGTGTGTGTGTGTGTGTGTTTGAGCGCACAAAGGGATTATTATATCAATTCCTATTTGAAGTAAAGAAATTAATTAAAAATATTTTCTTTTTTAATAATTCCTTATCTTTAAACCCTAGGTCATTCCAAATTGAATTAAAAATTATAAAAAAAAAAAATAATTCATTAACTGAATCCCTATAGGCCCAGATGCAAATTCGAGGGTGGAGCGTTTGGCTCAGCAACCAACAAATAAACATAATAATAAACATACTGGCCAGGTAAACATGTTGTTCAAAATTTTGCAGGAAAATTTCACTTAAAAAAAGAAACAAAATGAAAGTATTACGTATTTGAGATTTCAGATTTTTATTTTTAGCCGTCTATAAACTTGGACCACCCTAATATATAGGCAAGAGAAAGTAAAAAAAATGAAGGCTTTTTTGCCAACTGCTCATATATTTATTTTTACTTTCTCTTACCTATGTATATATGTAATATATATATAGAGAGAAAGTATTGGATTCATGTCAAAAATTCGATGTCGAGATTTTGATGGATCTTCACGTTTTGAAGTCCCCTGAATCCAAAAAAGTGGTTTTCGCGACATGGTCTGTCTGTCTGTGTGTCTGTGTTCAATTTTAAGCATGAAGGAATTGAGCTATGAGGCTGAAATTTTATATTTAAGTTAAACATCCCCCGGGACCGGAAAAATAAGCTTTTAATCAAAATCGGCCAAAGAGTACTAGTACTTTACTGATGTACTTTTTCAGTTTTTTTCGATTTTCTCAAAATTTGCTCCAACGATTTTTTTTTAAATTCAAAAATCAATTAATTTTTAGATTCTCTTTAAAATGTATATTCTCATTTTGCAATTGAAATCTTCTGAAGACCACTTTACTCTTGTATTTCATAGGGAAGATAGGAGAAATGGTTGCCATGGTAACAAAATATAAATATTTTCCCATACTTATAAATTTTACATCTGAATTCAAATGTTCCGTACTGTCGGGAACTAAATATATGTCGACACAAAAAATCTGGTGTGACAAGCACAGAACACAACTTTCGATTACCGAAGGTAAGAGAAAGTTGTGTTCTGTGCTTGTCACACCAGATTTTTTTTATAAGCAAAGAATGCATTTTTTTTATAATGCAAATTCATAATCAGATTGTCAAATAGAGTACATGCATTAAAAAAGACAAAGAAAGAAAAACAAATTAAGCTGTTAAGGTGCAAGATCTTGATGTAATTATACTACGTTCATCTATGCATAAATAAAAATTGTGAATATGATCTCTTTACCCCCCCCCCCCCCTCTCCTACTTCTTATCTTCCTGTTAATGAAAATGCAATTATGTTAAAACATTGCTTGAGCTTTTAACACTTTGGTCAATTTTTTTCTTTTTCTCTCTTTTTTATTTTAATTATTTATAAATTCTATGAAAAAAAAAAAAAATATGAAGCAATGGAATTTTTTTATTACGTAAAAATAATTTAATTATAAAAGATGAATAATAAGATATTATAATTTATTTAATACAATTTTTGCGTAGAATATACATATATTTATTATTATATAGCCTGCAGAAAATGCCAAAGGTTTTAGGGGAGGGGTGTAATAGTTTTTACTTTCTCTTACCTATATATACAGTGTCATGGGCGTACCCAGCGGGAGCGGGAGGGGGGAGACCATGATCTGCCCCCCCCCCTAGATTTGATCCTGGGTACGCCAATGTACAGTGGGGGTAGAGAGGAAGTATTGCATACATGTCAAAACGATTTTGATTAAAATTCAAAAATCAATTATTATTTATTTGATTTAATTACCATTGGACTGATTGGATCAAAACCTGTTGGCTTTGAAGGTTACCAATATTGACATTTCTAACTTCTAAGCCTCAGGAGGGGGGGGAAGCTAATAAACCTTTAATTAAATAAGACCTAAAGTAAAAGCTTTTCCTCTGATTCCAAACGCACGTATCTATAGAATAATGAGATACAGAACTCATATTTCTTGGTTGTATATAATTTGAAAAAAAAAATTTCCAAATTGGAAACATTTGAAAATAATTAATTAAAAGGAGAAATAGACACTTGGTTAAATTTGTCAATCTCCGGACGATTGAGCGACCAAGCGGTAAATCTCTCGCCGCAACAGCAGCAGCAGCATCCAATTGCATCAAGCATCCCACATCCCAGGGGCAATTAAGCGCCGCGACGCCTGCCTTAAGTCCCCCTTTGCTCATCCATCATTGCTCGGTAAAATTAGCTCAGCACACACGTTTTTGCTCTCTCCGCCCCCCCCCCCCCATCACTCCATCAGAGGGACCGCCACTGCTACGGATCAACGCCGTCCTGATTGCTCCTTGAATTAATAAATTTATAGAGATCGCTTGTTGTTCACATGAAGATGAAACAACCCGAGCGAGTTCATTAAGTTCATATTGCTAAGTTTAGATCTTTATTTTTTAACATGCCCTACCGAAACATTTAAAAAAATTCTAATTTCCCCCCTTATGACTCCAAAAGGATAAGAAATCCTCAGAAAAAAAAGATAAAATAAATTTTCGTCGAGTAGTGGAATAGTACATTTTTAAGCAAAAGACTAATTTTCTAATTCTTTATCCTATTAGATAAAAT
>JAKCPI010021835.1:0-30329 GCA_023213315.1 Euborellia annulipes | reverse complement strand
TTTCGGAAACGTCGTCTGTGAATATGGTTCTGATTGAGCACCCGTTGGTCGGCTCTAACCATGGGATAGCAATTAGCGGCTTTTTTCGCACGAACACTAAACGATGGAACCAACAAAAGACTACCTGAGAACGCCACCTGATATAACACCTCGCGGACCAGCTTTGATATCTCTTATCAACAGGAAGATTCCAGCGACTTTGCATTATTATTACCAGTTTTACTTTCATGCAACGCATATGAAAAATCATCTAATTAATTACCCCCCCCCCTTTGGATAGGCCTACATAACGCTAAATAACAAGAACAATCCCTAAAAAATAATAATAAAAAGTGAAAGAAGGTGAGTTATCAGGAACATATCAGAACATTTATATGACATTAGTCCGCCTCAGGGGCCTTATAATTATTAGTTTTTTCTTCTATCACCGGCAACGGTAGCTTTTATTATGGGATATAAAAATTGAACCTTTCTCCGCTGGAGAAATTCAATTTTAAATATATATAATTAAATTATAATGTTGCGGCTGAGTTTTTTTTTTTTTAAGCAACCATTCGCTACTTATTAATTTATTACTCATAAATAATCAAAATGTCTGTTCCTGTATATCTAAGAAATTATTTTATTCTATTTGAAAAATTCTCTCAAAATAATGAGCTTGATAATCCAAATTAGGGGATGTATTAATTTTTGAAAATTCTTGAGGTTCAACTAGAAATTAGGGAATAATTCGTTAGCTAGACTCAGAAGGGTGAGTTGAAGAGAGAAAATGAAATATTTTAACGGGGTGTCGGCTGGGTTTGAGGTGTATGTGTGCTCAAAAGACACTCGGTAAATAATAAACTATGATCTCGAAACGAAATTCAAACAATAATAATTTATTTTATTTTATTTTGAGAGTGTGGAAAAATTTATAGTAACAAACGTAATGTTAAGTTTCGAATTGTCAATTGATTTTAGTATTGGTTGGCCCTCAGGCTTGGTGTAGGTGTTAGCGTGCTATAGAAATACGGCGGGTTCGGACCCCAGGCAGTCTGTTGATTCTATTTAGGCAATTTGAATACTAAATGGTTTAAATAAGAACGCCTGGACCCCAAATTAATATATATGAATAACGGTTATCGTATAAAGTCTTATATGGCCTAAGTTCCCGAAAAGACTGTGTGCATATGGGTGCGTGAGCGTGAAGGGAAAAAGTGTGAGTGTTTAATGCAAATAACGCATTTCTCGTGAAAATTTTTATATTATTTCATAATTTAAACCTTAATGAACAAATCCAACCATAAATTTTAAATGGACTCACCAAAATGTAGAAATTGAGAAATCCTGGAGCTGAGAGACAATGTCTGAAGTCCGGGCGTTGGATTCTAAATTAAGTCTCACAGAAGATAGCCAGGGTTGAAGTAGTTCTACACCTCCTGTAAAAAGAATAGTAACATGTAGAAAAGTATATCTATATGTGAGGGTGGTATGTATGTGAGTATGAGAGAAGTAAAGGGATTATTAGGCTATATTATTTGCAATTTAAGGTAAAGTTGTTTATAAATCCTTTTAAATATACAGTATGACGAAGAGGCCAAGCCAATTTTTTTTTTTTTTTTTTTTTTTTTTTTTTTAGTCATTTCGGCTGCTGAAATCATTTGATAATTTATTATATTCTTTAAATTCAAGCAGACTTGTTGGTTTATAAATTTTATATCTTGAATTCTACCATACTGCCGGAAACTAAATATACGGATATAGCGACACAAAAAATAAGATGTGACAAGCACAGAACACAAATCGAATTTCAATTACCGAAGGTAAGAGAAATGCTCTCTGGCCAGTAATACCAGATTTTTTTTGTTTTATAAACTTTTCTTTGATGAATTGAAAAACAAGTTAATTATTATATTATTCTTCCTTAATAGGATAATTAATATATTCTCTTTCTCTTTTCATTTTCTCTTCCCGTATTTTATTTATTATTCCAATTGTTTTTCATATCTTCAAATAATACGAAAAACTTCCATGGTTTTTATCAGTAACACGATTAATAAAATAAAGCTTCTAATGATAAGGGTAATTACAGGGCATATTGTATGTCTTTATATTTTTAATAATACAAAATGGAATTATTATTAAAATTAAAATATGCTTATAGGTATTTTATCCCGGGGAATTCTCTACAAAAACGTCCATGAAAAAATTTCAAGTAGGCCTAGTTTCAGAGTTGCAAAAAGAGAATTAAATGTCATAATTATTATTTTACACTTAATATTATTATTTTTTGTTATGAACAGAGCAGTTTGAGGTAATTTTTAATTTCCTAAATGACTTTTTGTTAATTTCATCTTTTTTGGCATCGAAGGCAATTTAGACTCCGTCTCTATTTATTTCAAATGGATTGGTAGTCAATACAATTGAAGTAAATTTTGTCGTATGAGAAGGAATGCGAACTCCTGACCAAAAAAAGGCCAAAGGTTCCTAAAAGATTAAGTAAAAATTCTTCTTTTAAATAAAAACATATTGTACTTTCCGAGTTCAAATTCACTGGCAAAAAATTATCTAATTGAGATGTCTCACCCTCAGGAAGAAAACGGGAACCCACCTCAGTATTTTTCCCATAAAAGTTACCCCTCAGAGTAACCTGTCAGTTCTGACACTAATAACTGAACAGAGAGTGTTTCCCCTAAGATTAAGATGTTAATAAAATGAATGGTTTTTGTTTCCTGCATAAGTTATCATCCTTTACACTTTTATAATGTATAATAATAAAATTTGAACCGAATCATTTCAAAAGAATGATTCTTTATTAGAATGAAACACGCCACAAAAATTGAAGATTGACACGTTAGCATCTAGGATTGTTAGAGTGATGAAGGTTGGTTGAAGAGCTAATTTTTTTTTTGGTAACACATTTTTCAAACGTGGTACCGAATAATAATACTTAAAAACTGTGTGAATTTGAATGTGAATGATTTATAAAAAAAAAAAAAAAAAATGGTCTCAGCAGCTGGGATGGAAAGTAAAGCCATGAAGATAAAATAATAAATAAGGTCAAAACTTAGAAAAATTCCCATATATGTAATATCATTATAAAACATTTTTAAGATTTTTATCAACGCAACGGAATATTCAAATGATTGAATTTGTTATAATAGGAATCGTGAGAATCAGCTTTCAACCTTAATTCCTTCAGAGTTAATGTCAAAAATAATTTGATTAATCCAAAATCAATAAAAAAAAAAAATAAGTGAAAGGATTGAGATTGAATATGGATCATAAAAAAGAGGAAGCTTTGAATTTGGATTCCTTGGAAACGAATCAATGAAATTAATCGGAACAAATACTTATTTTTTAAGTCACGAATTTAGATGATGGTGTGACCACCAGAGAACTGGCAATTGTAACAATCATGCGTGTAAATAGTTTCAACTTTTGGTAAAGTTAATGTAATCCTCATTCTGCTAAAGAAAACAATTACTCTTTAACAAAGAGGAAGGAACCGAGTAGTTCAAAAAAAAAAAAAAAAAACAAACTAACTTATAAATAATTCCAAAAAAAAAGACTGTATTGTTGGGAAAGGCAAATGAGAAACATTAAACATGCGAACGAGGTCATAATGAATGGGTCATTAGACTTTTAGCATATCATTTAGTATTGGAGGTATAATTTTAGGAGAAATAATTTCTGTAATTTTAACCAAAATATATATAACTAATTACTACTGGCAAAAGAACTAAACACAAACACACGTGAGTTGTTCCTGCATCCGGGGGTGGGGGGTTCTTCTTAAATATCTCTTCTTTGATAATTATACAAAGCTTTTTTCACAAGACTCATTCATATTCCCTTTTTTTATAATTATGGGTTAACAGGATTTTATTATATATAAGCCAAATACAGAATTCATTTTTCTTGAAGAAATCGCATTATAGTCTTTGGCGATTTTATCATTTTCATCATGTTAAAAATAAAATTTTTTAACTAATTTTGTGAGTATGCCATTATCTTATTCAAGTGAATAGATCTAAAAAAATAACTGCTATTTTACACCTTATTTATAACCGAAAATGTCAATTTCTTCCTCCTTTTACGGATTTACTTATCATAATTACTGGTTTATTCCTCAGAATCTGTTATACATCTATTTTCTTTACTACTCATTTATAGCTCAAAACAAATTTGAAAGGTTGCACACCTCACGAATATATACCAGATTATCATAGGCCTGTTAATCGGACAGGTGAGGGGATAATGATTATTTTAATCATAATAGCAAATAAATAAATTAAATGCAAAGCTATCTTATGAATAAAAATAACAGAAGGGTTAATAGTCTAATTAGAATATTTAAATGTGCTTAAAGGGGTGTCGAACTAGGAAACTATTAAAAATAATTCAATTTAATTAAATCTTTAAAATGTGAATTATTATGTGGTCCTCCCATTGTGAAAGCTACAACGAAAGGTTTTTGATAGTCTATTCTATTTTCAAAATTAAATTAGAATAGACACATTTTTCTTTTTAGATCACGTTTTCAAATATAAAATATATAAAAGTTTCGGGGCAGATGGTAGATGGTGTGTAATATCTTTTTTGTTCAAATTAGAAAAATTGTTAGTTCAATTTTTTTAAGTTTTTTGAAAAAACAAAAATATATTTTTTAATTATAAAATTAAACAGGAATAACATAATCACTGTGCAGTTACTAGTAATTTATAGAAATTATTTATCCTTTGAAAAAAAGCCTAGAGGAAGTATTTAATTGGACGGCTGATAAAATTTAATATCTCAACACCCTCTAAGGAAAAAGCCTAAATTATAAACTTGGAAGCATTAATCAGATATTAATTCATTTTCACGCGAGATTATTCAACGCCAAAACGGCGAAATAATTCCTAACAATATGAAAGATTTTAAAAAAAGATTTTCCTTTCTATTCGAAACTATTATAATGAAGATAAATTTATCTACTCTGTCTAGAAAGATATAATTATTATTTTAAACCTATTCATATTCCCCTAAACTAGATTAGTAATTAGAGAGGTGGAGGGGATAATTAGAAATGCGCATAGTCAAATAATATAAATTATCAGAATTCATTATCATTTGAAATATCAAAATAATAATTGTAATATAATATCATTTATAATGAGATTCAAACTAGGATTTTGAATGAGTTTACTGAATCAGAGAGAACAACAAGCAAGAACAAGCAGCGCTGAATGCTGGGTGGGTGGATTAAAAAAATGGACTAATTTAATTTGGGCCGGCGACCTAGGAGCGTGGAGATCCTGGTTAGAGACCAGGGGGCGCAATTTCACCCAATCATAAACACTAATACCCGTATTCATAGTCATTGCTTGAGGAAGAAGGAATCCTTATATAAATGTATAGATATAAGGATTCCTTCTTCCTCAAGGAACGACTATGAATACGGGTATAACTCAATTTATTGAGCGTTGATTGAAAAATTTCAATATTACTGAATTTGTACCGGAAGGAGGTCGAAACGTTGTAAACAACAGGGACAGCTTTAATTATCAAATAGACTAAATTTAATTTTTATTATTAACTGTTTTTTTTTTTTTTTTTTTTATTTGGCTTGCCTCAAAAAAAGCAAAAAATTTATGTGGTCAACCATCATATCTTAATAACAATATCTTCTGAAGTAAGAGGGACAAACCTCAGATTAAGATTTCGTCTCAAAAATGAAAATGGCTAAATAATGAGCCGAAACAGAAAAAAATGGACCAAAAAAATAATAATAATAATAATAATTTCGTTGAAAATAGCTTTTATAATCATTGTTACATAAAAACACCCAAGGTATTGTTAGAAAATTTTACAGTCGTATACGAAATAAAAATTATCTTCTGAACGAAATTGAGCAATAAATGGAAGAAAATACATTTTTATAAGTAAGGACGTTATAGTAGAAATTTTTCCAACTTCATTTTTTATTTTGGGAATAGAATAAAATTTTCCATTGATTCGTTATACCCTTTCTTGCTAAGGCTGAACAAGCACACCAATTGAGCAAAACGTTTTGACCAGGAGAAAAACGTTTTGCTCGATGCCAACGCACACTGATTGAACAAAAACGTTTTCGGACAAAACGTTTTGCTCAATGCCAACGCACACCGATCGAGCAAAACGTTCAATGGCAAAACATTTTGCTCTATGCCAATGCACACCGATCGAGCAAAACGCTCATTGGCAAAACATTTTGTTCAATGATGTCAAATTATGTTAAATTGTGTTTTGTCTCTTCGGTGTGCGTTGACCCATAGAAAAGCATTGAAAAAAAACAGTTTTAGGCAAAAACGTTTGGTTCGAGAAAGTTTTTGCTCAATTGGTGTGCGTTCAGTTTAAGTCCCCATCAAACGGACTATGTAGCTAGTATTATAATTTTTAAAGCAACTCTTTAATCTTCTTCACTTGAGCTGAGATATTATTTAAAGTTATTAACTAAAACGAAAATCAACGTAAATCATTCATTTTAATTAAACACATACACACACATAGAAAAAAAAAACTATCAATAGAATAACAACAACAAAAATAAAATAAATAAATAGACATGTTAATGAGTTGGCCATAGAGCAGAGTATGCATTAGCATAAGCATAGACACAACACACAACACTTGCACACGAATATGATAGTTTAATTACAAAGAAGGCGCCCCGTTGCAACTTCCTGACGCCTTTAACATTAATTAAATCGTAGCGCAGGTAATCACAGACAGACAGACAGAAGACGTTCGTCGTTCAGCCTTTTTATTTCCGTTTATTATTATTATAGACTTGGGATGAAGTGAACGGATGTAATAGCTCTTTTGTGTTATTAATATTTTCTTTTATATCTATAATCAAGTGAGGCCAGTGAGCTCGGGGTTATTTTCATTTCAATTTTATAAAATTGCAAATTTAAAACTCCTATTAGTTTCTAGAATTCTAGTCAACTAGCAAGATAGATAGCAAATCATCGATATAGTAAACAAGAACACGCTAAACCTCGGAGTAGGTCCTATATTATTATTACAATATCATCAGAGTCGGCCTCAAGGCTTTGGTAAAAAGGCTTTGCGATTACTACCATCCAGTAATCGCACCGAATAAGTCATAGTAGAGAGACACTCTTTTCGCCGGTTGCTTCATATCTAGTAACTAGGAAACTTCGACCAAAAATAAATTAGTTTTTTCACATATAATTAGCTAATTGAGTTATAAGGAAAGTTTTGTGAAATTAGAAACTTAATAAAGGCATTATTTATAAAAATTATTAAAAATAAAAATAAAAAATCTGGAGTGACTGTCGCACAGCACACAACTTTCTCTTACCTTCGGTAATTTAAAGTTGTGTTGTGTGCTTTTCACACCAGATTTTTTGCCTCGACATATATATTAAACGATATATTAAAATTCAAGATGTAAAATTTATAAACGGGGTAAAATATTTATATTTTGTTACCATGGCAACCATTTCTCCTATCTTTCTATGAAGTACAAGAGTAAAGTATTCTTCAGAAGATTTCAATACCAAAATGAGAATATACATTTTAAAAAGCATCTAAAAAATAATTAATTTTTAAATTTTAATCGAAATCTTTGGAGCGAATTTTGAGAAAATCGAGAAAAATTGAAAAAGTGGATCAGAAAGTACTAGTACTTTTTGACCTATTTTCAAAAGCTTATTTTCACGCTCGAGAAGGGTGCCTAACTTAAATATAAAATTTCAACCTCCTAGCTCAATTCCTTCATGCTTAAAATTGGATACACACACACACACACACAGAGAGTCAGAGAGACACACACACATTCACAGACAGACCATGTCACAAAAACCACTTTTTTGGATTCAGGGGACCTCAAAACGTGTAAATATATATATAGAAAGTAAAATTATTTAAAATAAATATTAAAGATTCAAATAATTAATTAAAGCTAATTAATTTTCACAACTTTCTCTTACCTTCGGTAATCGAAAGTTGTGTTCTGTGCTTGTCACACCAGATTTTTTGTGTCGACATGTATTTAGTTTCCGACAGTAGGGTACAATTGAATTCAAGATGTAAAATTTATAAGTATGACAAAATATTTATATTTTGTTACCATGGCAACCATTTCTCCTATCTTTTCTATGGAGTACAAGAGTGAAGTGGTCTTCAGAAGATTTCAATCACAAAATGAGAATATACATTCGAAAGAGAATCTAAAAAATAATTGATTTTTGAATTTAAAAAAAAATCGTTGGAGCAAATTTAGAGAAAATCGAAAAAAACTGAAAAAGTGCATCAGTAAAGTACTAGTACTCTTTGGTCGATTTTGTTCAAAAGCTTCGTGTCACGTCCCATGGAGGTGCCTAACTTAAATATAAAATTTCAACCTCCTAGCTCTTTCCGTTCTTGAGATATTTTGTTCACAGACAGACAGACAGACAGACAGACCATGTCGCGAAAACCACGTTTTTGGATTCAGGGGACCTCAAAACGTGTATATCCATCAAAATCTCGACATCGAATTTTTGACATGAAACCAATACTTTCTCTCTCTATATATATTAACATATATATATATAGAGGTAAGAGAAAGTAAAAATGAAATAAAACAATCGTAACGATGCTGCAGACTTTAAAATGAATATAGATGATATAGCAGCCAAGAAAATTAAATAAAAAACTTATTTATTTAATTAATCGTCGACGTTTCGGTCGCTAATCACGGGCTTCATCAAAACGATTAATTGTTAAAATGTATTTTAACAATTATTCGACCTGCTGAAGGTCTTGAATAACGATCTAAACATCTACGATTAATAATTAAATAAAAGTTTTTTATTTAATTTACTTAGCTGTTACGTAAGTCTTCTATACTCATTCTAAAGAGGGCTTGTGTTTCTAATTTCACCCCTTATGCCGACTAGCCGACTTAGCTAACTAACTACGATCTGGACTGTTAATTAGTCATTTGATTAGCTTATCTAGATCTGAAAATAACCGAAAGTTATAGTCAACTAGATTATCCAAGGGATAGATATCCAAGGATTGAAGTAGACATATAAAATGGTGAATTTTGCCGTTCTCATTGAAAATGATTTATATCAATCAGATCTCTAGCTAACGAGAAGGGTTTGAAAAATGGTCCAGACAAAATAAAAGCGTTTAACAACAAGGTAGATTGAGATCAATATTTAATAAAACTCTTCATTAACGGTCTCTTGGGGAGGGTTTATCACATCTTCAATAAATTAACAATTATTTGTATTGGTTTATATGGTGGAAATAATTCTGATCAGATAGGAGATATTCCATTCATAGATGCCACTTATCTCGTGGGCAAATCGGGCGGGTCTCCCCAGGGAAACTAAGATCCCAAGATAAGGCATTTGACTTTACCCAGATTCGATTCAAAGGGGGGATTTTGTCTAAATGAGCTAATGATAGGGGTTGGTTAGAAATAACTGAATTCAGGGACAATTTAATCTTTTGATATAAAATATTTTACAATTTTTAGTCTAAGGGTTTTTATTCATTAACACACAAGATTGAGGAAGAATTTTGAAATTTTTTTTTAGATTAAGTAGTTAACATGAAAATAAAAAACATGGAAAACTGACAACGAGGTGAAGAAAAAGTCATATTGTATAAAAAAATTAAGAAATTGTAATGTGTCCGCCCAGGTTGCATTATCATACGAGTAAGCTTCATGATCTAAGTTTAAGAGCATATTAAGTGCATCAATCACGGTCATGAGATAGGAAATTTAAGTATTAAAAAGGAGTGATGTTATGTATTTAATTTTATAGGCTAAGAATTAATTTAGAAAATTAGGGTCCGGCTCTAAATAGTGTCAATGCAGAAAAATATGTTCAAAAAAATTTTTGCTTCACTATATAGAGGTAAGAGAAAGTAAAATTCTAGTGGGACTGTTTGCAAAGCACACAACTTTCTCATACCATCACTTCGGTAATCGAAGGTTGTGTTCTGTGCTTGTCACACCAGATTTTTTGTGTCAACATTTGATTAGTTTCCGACAGTACGGTATATTAGAATTTCAAGATGTAAAATTTATATGAGAAAATATTTATATTTTGTTACCATAGCAACCATTTTTCCTATCTTTCCTATGAAGTACAAGAGTAAAGAGGTCTTCAGAAGATTTCAATGGCAAAATGAGAATATACATTTTAAAGAGTATCTAAAAAATAATTGATTTTTGAATTTTAATCAAAATCGTTGGAGCGAATTTTGAGAAAATCGAAAAAAACTGAAAAAGTGCATCAGTAAAGTACTAGTACTCTTTAGCTGATTTTGTTTAAAAGCTTCGTGTCAAATCCATGAGGGTGACTAACTTAAATATAAAATTTCAACTTCCTAGCTCTTTTCGTTCCTGAGATATTTTGTTCACAGACATACAGATAGACAGACCATGTCGCGAAAACCACTTTTTTGGATTCAGTGGACCTCAAAACGTGTATATCCATCAAAATCTCGACATCGAATTTTTGACATGAATCCAATACTTTCTCACTCTATATATATATCATATATATAAAGATAAGAGAAAGTAACAATGAAAGATTTTCTTCAATTATAGTCTTACAATAAATTCTAATAAAAGAATGTTGGTGAAGCAAATGGCTATAATAAATTTATTCCTTCCAAACAAAATGAATTCTTCTATATGTACATTTTGTAGACGGACTGATGATGAGACATTAAAAATATCTCGAAACGTCTCCGGAGTCGAGAAGCATATAAAGGCTTTTTATTTGGCTGAACCTGCCCTATCAAAATCTGTTACATTCACAGCCACCAAATCTTATTTATTTGAATTCTTTTAATCTTCACATTTTATCAATCTCAAGATTTTTTTGTGACCTTACTATTCCGCCTTTTTTGATAAAAGTGAATTTAAATAATCAGTACTACTCCTTTGTTTAATAACAAAATAAGGCACAATCAGGGTCTCAGTTTACTATAATAACGGATATCGTGGAAAATGTAAATGCTAGTCAAAATTTGGACCTTCTCTTCTAAAATACAAGCTACTTATTCAGTATTGATAGTAAATGTAAAAAGATAAAGAAATAATAAAAGGCAGCTACTAGTCCTTTGAACAAGGCATAAATCACCCACCACCTGATGATTCCCCTCCCCTTCTCATTCACTTCCAATTAGAATATATTAACCCGTGAGATTGTATCTCCCTCCCCCCTTAAAGTGTGGGTGTGTCTGTCTCGTTTATGTGTGTGTATGGTGACTACTTGTCTGTTGAATAAAACAGATCCAACGCCACTTATAATATATGCAATCACAAATGTAATTCGAGTTTAATTGTGCGAGTTTAAAGAAGGAAAGACAAAGGCGTGTCTGATACCACCTGTTTGCTGGTCACATTATTCTACCTTAAACGCCATCTACTATTACTATATAATAATAATAAAGAGTTAGTTATATTTTAACAATTATATGACTACTTATTAAGTTTTTAATTTCCCATGGAAATATGTATTTAGGTCATAAAACGGTTAAAATAATCACCCTAAATTGTATTAACTCTACTACAATATTACCACTAGTTGGATGATAAGAACTAATCTAAAAGAATCTAATCACATGTAACACTAATAAACGATGACATAATGAGAATTTATACTGATTTGTACTGAAGAAGAAGATAAAAAACGTCGAAACGTCGGAAAAAGTATTAGATTAATATGTAATAGAGGAGGTCAGATAAAAAGGATAGCCTCTATCGAATAAAAAGAGCTAGGAAGTTGAAATTTAAAAAATAAGTTAGGTACCGCCATGGGATATGACACGAAGTTTTTGAACAAATTCGGCCACCTACTTTACTGAAGTACTTTTTCAGTTTATTCCGACTTTCTTAAAATTCGCTCTATCGAGATTGATAAATTAAAATCCATAAATAAATTATTTTTTAGATGCTCTATATTCTCATGTTGCACTGAAAATTGATTGAAGCACAGTTTACTCTAAATCAGTGGTTCCTAACCTGGGGGCGATCGCCCCCAAGTGGGCGATTTGGGATATCAGGGGGGCGATAAATAAGCGGGGGGCGATGAGTATTCAAAGGGGGAAAAATTAGTAGTGTTAACTAAAATTTAAAAGAATAAATCAAAGAGAAAAATCTCCTATTTATAGGATGGTCAGGAAAGAAGATGAAAAAATATTGACATAAAAATAAAATAGATAATTCCAATCTAGAATTGAAACGTCCCAATCTAGAATTGATTAATAATTTTGGTCATTTTTGTTTTCATTAAATAAAGATTGACCGAAAAAAGATGTTATTTTCTTTATAAAAATAAAATTATTTTAAAAGGTTACGCCAGGAAAGAAATTAAAGAAAAATTTAATCAATCTTTATCTAATTTTACTAACTACCGATTGTCCTGATGGAAGGATGCGATTTGTGTCCGAAACGTCGGCAATCGAAATTAAAAATTAGATAAAGATTGATTAAATTTTTGTCTGATTTCTTTCCTGGCTTCCATCCTACTCATATTTGAAAATTTCAACGGTTCAGCCAATATTTCTGCAGGTGTTGTATTTTTTCACTTTGAAAAGAAAAAGTTATCTGAGGAACTTGAGTGATTCACTTAAAGTACTTTTTTGTTAAAAATTTTAAATCATGCAATGAAATTAAAAAGGGGGAGGGGTGATAGGTGATAGACAACCTCCAGAAAGGGGCGATGGGCGAAAAAAGGTTGGGAACCACTGCTCTAAATTAAAATTAAATATACAAATTAAACACTAGGTTATTTGTTTCAAAGGTTTTATTAATTAAAAATCTGGTGTGACAAGCACAGAACACAACTTTCGATTACCGAAGGTAAGAGAAAGTTGTGTGCTGTGCGCCAGATTTTTTGTGTCGACATATATTTAGTTCCCGACATGACAGTACGGAACATATGAATTCAGATATAAAATTTATAAGTATGGGAAAATATTTATATTTTGTTACCATGGCAACCATTTCTCCTATCTTCCCTATGAAATACAAGAGTAAAGTGGTCTTCAGAAGATTTCAATTGCAAAATGAGAATATACATTTGAAAGAGCATCTAAAAAATAATTGATTTTTGAATTTTAAAAAAAATCGTTGGAGCAAATTTTGAGAAAATCGAAAAAAACTGAAAAAGTACATCAGTAAAGTGCTAGTACTCTTTGGCCGATTTTGATTAAAAGCTTATTTTTCCGGTCCCGGGGGGTGTTTAACTTAAATATAAAATTTCAACCTCGTAGCTCAATTCCTTCATGCTTAAAATTGAACACACACCCACCCACCCACACACCCACACACCCACAGACAGACCATGTCGCGAAAACCACTTTTTTGGATTCAGGGGACCTCAAAACGTGAAGATCCATCAAAATCTCGACATCGAATTTTTGACATGAATCCAATACTTTCTCTCTCTATATATATTACATATATACATAGGTAAGAGAAAGTAAAAAATTTACACTTGATACGCATTTCGACAATTCCTTGTCATCACTTCTGATGATAACAAGGAATTGTCGAAATACGTATCAAGTGTTAATTTTTTAATTAATATAACCTTTGAAACAAATAACCTAGTGTTTAATTTGTATATTTAATTTTAATTTACAAAATGTTTCAACGAGAACCAAGGGTCGAAAGTTTAAATCTTACAGTTGCCTTTTGCACTTGAATGAATTACCGTTCAGGCACTTGCTTCAAACTTTGGATGGCAAATCGACTGCCCAAAATCTTTTAGTGGTCCTATTGGCTCACAACTTAAAAATTGTGAAAAACTTCCCATTGTAAAAGTAAAACTTCAAAGCATTGATTGTGAGACTCCAGATAAGATGAAAGAGCCCATATCAGATAGTAGGGGCTTAGAAGAATCATAAAAGGATCGTACCCTGGCGAACATAAACATTTGCAAACACACACACAGACATAATTCCAAAAATGTTTGTATACGAGAAAATCTTGGGGAAGTCATTTTCGAATTTTTTGATTTCTAAATTATGAGACTAGGGTGTTATTATTAATGAACTATTTCTAAATATATTAAACAGGCAATTTTCCTTTTTTTACTTTCTCTTACCTATGTATATATGTAATATATATATAGAGAGAAAGTATTGGATTCATGTCAAAAATTCGATGTCGAGATTTTGATGGATCTTCACGTTTTGAGGTCCCCTGAATCCAAAAAAGTGGTTTTCGCGACATGGTCTGTCTGTGTGTGTGTCTGTGTGTCTGTGTGTGTGTCTGTGTGTGTGTGTTCAATTTTAAGCATGAAGGAATTGAGCTACGAGGTTGAAATTTTATATTTAAGTTAAACACCTCCCGGGACCGGAAAAATAAGCTTTTAATCAAAATCGGCCAAAGAGTACTAGTACTTTACTGATGTACTTTTTCAGTTTTTTTCGATTTTCTCAAAATTCGCTCTAACGATTTTGATTAAAATTCAAAAATCAATTAATTTTTAGATGCTCTTTCAAATGTATATTCTCGTTTTGCCCTCAAAATTGTTTGAAGCACACTTTACTCTTGTGCTTCATAGGAAAGATAGGAGAAATGGTTGCCATGGTAACAAAATATAAATATTTTCCCATACTTATAAATTTTACATCTGAATTCAAATATTCCCTACTGCCGGGAACTAAATGCGTGTCGACACGAAAAATCTGGTGAGACAAGCACAGTACACAACTTTCGATTACCGAAGGTAAGAGAAAGTTGTGTGCTGTGCGCCAGTCACACCAGATTTTTTTTTTTAATTTAAAATAAATTAGTCTCTTTTATTCGTTCGATGAATTTGATTTGAAGAAGGGACAGACATACGGACAAGAGGCTTTGGCGCACGCAAAGGAAAAACAACAACAGGCAGCCGGCATTTTTTATTTTGTTTTTGTTTTAATTAGTTTGAGCTGCTGTTTGGCCTCTTTGCCCCACCCTAAAGACAACGGTTGAATCCGAAAATTAAAAAAAAAAAATGAATTCATTATCTTTGATTTATGTTTTCGATATTATTATAATATAAAATATTTTTTAATCTCAAAACAAACGATTTTTTTTTTTTTTTTTTTTTTTATTAAAAAACACACTTTTTTCCCATTCACATTCACATCCACACAGTCTTTTCGGCAACTCAGGCCATATAAAACTTAAAACGATACCCGTTATTAATGAATATATATATTGGGGGTCCAGGCATACATATTTAAGCCATTTCCAAATGGCTGAAATAAAATCATCGGACTGCCTGGGATTCGAACTCGCGACCCATGGTATACAAGGCTAGCACGCTACATTTACACCAAGTTCGAGGACAACAAAAGATTAAGGTAAGAAAATATTTTTTTTATAAAGCTGTTTATATAAATTTATATTAGGCAACTAGCTGATTAGCTCGATGAAAATCGGACTAGTTTGGCCTAAATATTATTTTTAACGACCTGCTTAGAGGAACAAGTTTCCGGCGTCTATTCATAAAATTTTATACATTGTTGCTAGAGTCAAAGGCTCGGTCTTATGGTCGCAAGAAAATTAACACTTTTTTTTTTTTGAATGAAATCATGTTTGCCCACGGGGCTTGGAGTAGGGCTGGACGGTAAACCGGTAAAAAAATTTTTACCGAAAACGCGGTAACGAACCTCTAATTCGGTAAAAACCGGATTTTCTCGAAAGTCGGTAAAAACCGATTTTTTCGGACGGGAAAAAATTTTGGTTCCGCGAAAAAAAATGTTCCGCGGCGGCAAAAAATTTTTGCCGACTTTCGAGAAAAACCGGTTTTTTTTTCATTATCGAGGTCGGTAATGAAAATCCATTACCGTCCAGCCCTAGCTTGGAGTAGTTGGTAGCGTGCCTACCTTCTATACCGAACGTCGCGGGTTCGGACCCCAGGCAGTCCGATGATTTTATTTAAGGCATTTGGATACCAAATAGCTTAAATAAGAATGCCTGGGCCCCCAATAGATTTATTAAAACCTACGAGTATCGTAAAAGTCTTAAATGGCCTAAGTTGCCGAAAAGACTGTGTGAATGAGTGTGAGAATGTGAGTGTGAATCATGTTTCTCAAAGATTAAATTAACTTCCTTAATAGATATCGCGTTAAGAAATTACAATTTAAACTCATTCAAGAATGTTGGAAAATTAAAAATATATGACAATTTAATTTTTTATAACAAAATAATTGCACTTGTAAGATATATAAAGTGATGTTAATTATATTAATCAAAAGATAGAAAGAGAGAGATTATTGTCAAATGCAAAAAAAAAAAACGCAATTCGTTTTACTAGTTGGTCATTTGGGCTCTGACGTCATTCCATCATCATGATCAGGAAAGAAAAGAATGGTTCTGCCGAGTAGAGCAGAAATTCACACACCGAAATAAAGGACCACAATGCAATAAAGATTATATGGCCCATGTAATTGAAACAAAATCACAAACCTATAATTTCATGCATTTAAGTATTTCGTAAAATTTAATAAAAAGTTTTAGGCCTAGTCAACAAGAGTTCTCGCTATTGTTAATTTCCTCTCAAAGGCAGGAAAGTAGACTCAATCAGAATAATTCATTAATTGAACGAGTGCCATGCAAAAAGTAAGTTAAAATAAAAATGCAGTTTAACCCCTCTACGTCCGTGGATAAATAAGAATAATCCCTATAAATAATGTTAAAAATAATAATAAATTTCCTCTAAGAAAAGTTGCTAATAGGTAAAGTACTTATTCATTCCATTAGAATACACAAGTGGGAAACGTTAAGTAAATTTTTTTTTATATGAATGAATAACTTGATAAAAATCTTCTCTTTTTAAAAAAGAAAATTATTCTATTGTGTATTCTCTATTTTCATTCATTACTCGAATAGAATATTAAAATTTGCACTAAAGAAATTTAATTTACTCTCTTTCAAAAAATAAAAAATTCTCTTATTTGAATTTTGAGTTGGGAATTTTAAACTTTCTTCCACTGAAAGGGATTTATGCTAATATTTAAAAAGAGTAATGTGAGAATTAGTTTAGTCAAAATAGTGAAACGCCTCAAAAAGTATTATATAAATTTTAATTATTTTCTGAAGAAAATAGAGTCCAGGATCTGGCCAACAGTGTACAGTTAGTGAGTCAATCCTTAGCAAAGGACAATAGAGACCTTTTTAAGGTGCGAGTCTCGAAAAGCCGTTAGAACACGATTGACTACTGAGTTACTCGAGGCGGCAAGAGATGGCGTTAGTTTTTCCCATAGGAATGCAAGGGATTTATTTCATTTTTAAAGTTTCCTGCTAATTAATTAAGGGTAGAAAATTATTTTTTAACACAATGATTACTAATTTAATTATCTACAAGATATAGAGAGGATTTTTAAAAAATATCTTTTATTTAATGCGATTAATCTAAAAAAAAAAAATTATTTTTTCGAAAATCAAAAAAAGGGATTCTATAAGTTATAGATATTTTAAATAGCTTTAATTAAAAAAAAATTTGAGGTCGATTGCTTAAAAATTTTGGCCGCTGGAATCCCCCAAAATTAGCACCCCGAGACGCGCACCTTAAACGGAGAAAAAATTTTTAAAAAATCTGGTGTGACTGGCGCACAGCACACAACTTTCTCTTACCTTCGGTAATCGAAAGTTGTGTACTGTGCTTGTCACACCAGATTTTTTGTGTCGACATGTATTTAGTTTCCGACAGTAGGGTACAATTGAATTCAAGATGTAAAATTTATAAGTATAGGGATCGTGCGTGAAACATAGAGGCAGCACTATAGCCTAAGTAAGCGCTGTCTAGTGTTCTTTTGCCAAACTTTGTGGAATGTAAACATTCATTGCAAACAACATAAAATATTTTAAAAAATGGAAAACATAATAAAATACTGATTTCAACTAGTTGTCAGTAATATTATACGCGGCCACAATGATGAAAAAGAGAAAAAAAAATATTCAACTCAAATCATGTCTATAGGGTAGTTGGAAAAACAAATAATTTTGAAAGTGTCATAAGAGTCAAAGTCGAATTTCAATCCAAATCATTCGTTTTATATTCAAGTTCTCATCAATATGAGGAAATAATGAATTTGGAACTTTAGATAAAATTTTAAAGTTCTTAATTCGTTCAATATGTATCCTTACAGAAGCAATGTTGCAGGTTATGTTTCATCTACTTCTTCTGGGGTGAATAGGTCTTTGTGACCAAAAAGAGGATTTATTAGTACTTATTAGTTTATTATTTATTAGTACTAGCAGCTTTTAGTAATTCACGAATTTTTAATAGCCGGATACCTCACAAGGATTGTATATTTTTTAAAAATATTTTTGCTTCCAGTAAAAATCGAGGGAATATAAGACGGATGTTCCGATTTTTCGTTGTTTATAAAATGAGTATTACTACAAATTCTCGAATTTTGATTTGGTACCCAATCTTTTGGGTTTTCTCTGAAATCGAAAAAAAGTTTTAAGGTTAAGTTTTTATTATGAAATAAATGTCATAAATATTAAGAACCTGGTTAACAAAATGAGTTATTTACATGCGTCGAGTTTAATCTCAAAATTCATTTTAATTATGTAATATATTTTTAATTAATTTTGGACTTAGTCATAATTTTTTACTGTTTTTATCCACTGTTTACGTTTTGCTATTTTCATGTGGCTATCTGGAAATTTATAAAATTTCACTTTCACATCCATCCCAGGTTTCTGAAGTGAGGTATTATTACAGCCACGGATACAGCAATTTTTTCTTAAAGTCGACAAACTTCAAATAATCTCAATATATTTAATTAATAATTATTCAAAAATAAATCACATGTTAAATATTTAACAAATCCCCCGACTAATTAAGATGATTGCCACTAGTTGGCGCAAAGGTCTAGACGCACGGTCCCTATGGGAAAATATTTATATTTTGATACCATGGCAACCATTTCTCCTATCTTTTCTATGGAGTACAAGAGTAAAGTGGTCTTCAGAAGATTTCAATCACAAAATGAGAATATACATTTTATAGAGAATCTAAAAAATAATTGATTTTTGAATTTTAAAAAAAATCGTTGGAGCAAATTTTGAAAAAATCGAAAAAAACTGAAAAAGTGAATCAGTAAAGTACTAGTACTTTTTGGTCGATTTTGTTCAAAAGCTTCGTGTCACGTCCCAGGGGGATGCCTAACTTAAATATAAAATTTCAACTTCCTAGCTCTTTTCGTTCTTGAGATATTTTGTTCACAGACACACAGACACACACACAGACACACAGACAGACCATGTCGCGAAAACCACTTTTTTGGATTCAGGGGACCTCAAAACGTGAAGATCCATCAAAATCTCGACATCGAATTTTTGACATGAATCCAATACTTTCTCTATATATATATATTACATATATACATAGGTAAGAGAAAGTAAAATTTGTTGTGTCTTCGGAAATTGAAAATTGTATTCTGTATTAGATTTTTTTTTGTCGACATATAGGGACCGTGTATCAAAATATAGAGGCAGCACTATTGCCGAAGAAAGCGCTCTCTAGTGGTTTTTCCAAGAAAGTCAAGGGCTGCCCATGAGTTAGTCATATAATGATTTTTTGAATAATTGCCTAGACTTCTATAAAAACTAGTAGGAATCTTAAAAATGAATATTAATTAGAAAATGGCATTTAATTATTCTTTTTTTTTTAGCTTGTTATTTGAACATCAGGAAGATTAATTAAATATAAAATTTAATCAGAGCTTATCATTTTATCAAATAAATACAAGAAAAATTTAAATTTTAATAAAGTCAATAAATAATTTATAATTAAATACATAATTATTATTCTTGATTAGGAAGAGATGAAAATCAAACGGTAGCATTCATACTTTTGTAATTAATATTTTAATGGCTTTAAGCTTAAATTTTATAAGCACCATAACGATTCTATAATTATGTTGTGAATATTAATACATTTAATTTTTTTAGCCAGATTTTATTAAAAAAAAATCAATCAAATTAACAAACAAAAAGAAAACTAATCAAATAATAAATGTGATTTCATTACTTTAATTTTTCATCCCTTTAATAATAATTTTATTTCACACCATATTTTGTCCAAATATTCTTTGCAAAATTTTTTAGTCCTACATAACCTGTTCGCCAAGTCAACGGAAATATTTATTTTTACTAATTTAATGCATCATGTCCTCTGTTAAAAGTATCCTCCCATTTTAGGACAAGTATACACATAAATAACAAGTACTTAAATGATATCTATTTAAATAATATATTTTTTAATTATTATCTTCTAGTATAATAAAATTAACTTAATTATATATTAATTATTTGGGAGATAAAAAAATGATGTATGCATATGTCTATACGTAGTTTGAATAATTATATGATCAAATTATAAATGGTATACCGGTAAAAGGGAATTTTTTTATACGTCGGTGCCATTTAAAAGTTTTAAGGTTGATAATTTAAAGGCGGTCATTAATCTAACAATAAGATCTAAATTTTAAGAGTTTATTTTTTGGCTGGGGAACACCAATTTATAATAAATATTTAATTAAAATATGCAGTATAGCAAAAATGCTGTATAAAATATAAACTCCGCATAAAATAAAGAAGATTATTATAGGACCTATATTTGGCGATTGGCTGAAGAGATAAAGCTTATAATCCTAAGTTGAAGAAAACTCAAGTTCAAATCCACCTCATGGCAAAATATTATCCAACTCTATTTGAGTTCCTCCTCCTGAGGGAGGATACGGAAACCCACCTCAATATTGGGAACTCAAAAGAGGAAAAAGAATAATTTTTTTTTTTTTCGTTAGAAATTTAAGTTTGTATTTCAAAAGCACAAATTTCTCTTACTTCTGTAATTGAAAGATGTGTTCTCCAGATTTTTTGTGTCGACATTTATTTAGTTGCGATATTTTAGAATCCAAGATGTAAAATTTATAAACATAGAAAAATATTTATATTTTATTATCATGGCAAGTGTTTGCTATCTTTTTTTTGAAGTTCAAGAATAAATTATGCTTGAAAAAATTAATTTGAAATGAATGCTTTCATCTGGTGTGACTGTCGCACAGCACACAACTTTTTCTTACCTTCGGCAATCGAAAGTTGAGTTCTGTGCCTGTCACACCAGATTTTCGTGTCGACATATATTTAGTTTCCGCCGATATATTAGAATTCAAGATGTAAAATTTATAAGTGTGGGAAAATATTTATATTTTGTTACCATTGCAACCATTTCTCATATCTTTCCTAACAAGTACAAGAGTAAAGTGGTCTTTAGAAGATTTCAATGGAAAAATGAGAATAAACATTTCAAAGAGCATCTAAAAAATAATTGATTTTTAAATTTTAATCAAAATCGCTGGAGCGAATTTTGAGAAAATAGAAAAAAACTGACAAACTATATCAGTAAAGTACTAGTATTCTTAGGCCGATTTTGATCAATAGCTTATTTTCACGGTCCAGGAGGGTACAAAACTTAAATATAAAATCTTTCTTTGAGCTAGAGATTACTTGTCGATGTTGTTTGCAGATGGTACGCTGTAGGAGTGATTAAAAGACAAATTTTCACACTGCTGTAATCCCTTCTGTTATGAAGTTGCGATGAGAACAAAATTGTATTTTTATTGTTTTTATTTCTAGGCCTTGAAAATGGTTCCCTTGGAACCGAAACCAATAGTAATGCGCACATTGGTCGGCCAAACTTAAGTTTCCCTGAATAAAAGCCAAAGAAAAAAATTTGTCTTTTAATCACTCCTACAGCGTACCATCTGCAAACAACATCGACAAGTAATCTCTAGCTCAAAGAAAGATACGATAATTCTTGTCAGTTTTCGGTTTAAATATAAAATTTCAACCTCCTAGCTCATTCTCTTCATGCTTAAAATTGAACACACACAGACATGACATGAATCCAATACATTCTCTCTATATACTGTATATTAACATATATAGGTAAGAGAAAGTAAAAATGAATAATAATTGTAAAAATTTGGAGAATTACTTACCAAATGAACGTGTTCAGGAATCCTGGAAACTGATGTTCGTCAATTGGAGCTGATCACTGTGAGCCCCTCGGCTTATTAAACGTATGCATGAAGAAGTTTGGAGCTGCTCTGATCCTGCTGTAACAAGATTAAAAGCATGTAGAAAATAATATCTATATATATTCGTATGTGTGAGGAGATGTGTTTGTGTGTGTGTGTGTGTGTGTGTGTGTGTGTGTGTGTGTGTGTGTGTGTGTGTGTGTGTGTGTGTGTGTGTGTGTGTGTGTGTGTGTGTGTGTGTGTGTGTGTGTGTGTGTGTGTGTGTGTGTGTGTGTGTGTGTGTGTGTGTGTGTGTGTGTGTGTGTGTGTGTGTGTGTGTGTGTGTGTGTGTGTGTGTGTGTGTGTGTGTGTGTGTGTGTGTGTGTGTGTGTGTGTGTGTGTGTGTGTTTGAGCGCACAAAGGGATTATTATATCAATTCCTATTTGAAGTAAAGAAATTAATTAAAAATATTTTCTTTTTTAATAATTCCTTATCTTTAAACCCTAGGTCATTCCAAATTGAATTAAAAATTATAAAAAAAAAAATCTGGTGTGACTGGCGCACAGCACACAACTTTCTCTTACCCTTCGGTAAGAGAAAGTTGTGCACTGTGCTGGTCACACCAGATTTTTTGTGTCGAGATATATTTAGTTTTCCATAGCACCTTAGTTTCAAACTTGCATTTTAAATGTTGATTGCTTGAAATGGTTATTTTTCAAAATTTTAATCTCATATTTGGACATTTTATACACAATATAGATTCGTAAATAAATACAAAATTTCATAAGAATTGGAAAAAAAAATTTTAAATGCGTAAAAAGTTCCAAAGGGGACCCCCTTTTGAATCGAAATTAACATACAAATCCCTATAGGAAATTAACATTGGTCAAATGCGAAGATAAGGTAGAAAAATTTAAAACGCGTAGAAAGAGAGAAGATAGTTTTGTGAGAGAGAGAGATATGTTTTCTCCGAAAAAAAAAAATGGGCGTTTAAATAATAATTGATTTTTAATCTAATAAAAAGAAAAAGATTTAAATTCGGTTACCATGGCAACCATTTATTTCTCCTATCTTTCCTATGAAGCACAAGAGTAAAGTGTGCTTCAAACAATTTTGAGGGCAAAACGAGAATATACATTTGAAAGAGCATCTAAAAAATAATTGATTTTTGAATTTTAATCAAAATCGTTAGAGCGAATTTTGAGAAAATCGAAAAAAACTGAAAAAGTACATCAGTAAAGTACTAGTACTTTTTGGCCGATTTTGATTAAAAGCTTATTTTGTCGGTCCCGGGGGGTGTTTAACTTAAATATAAAATTTCAGCCTCCTAGCTCAATTCCTTCATGCTTAAAATTGAACACACACACACACACACACAGACAGACAGACAGACAGACAGACAGACAGACAGACAGACAGACAGACAGACAGACCATGTCGCGAAAACCACTTTTTTGGATTCAGGGGACCTCAAAACGTGAAGATCCATCAAAATCTCGACATCGAATTTTTGACATGAAACCAATACTTTCTCTCTCTATATATTTCATATATAGGGTACGAGAAAGTAAAAAATAATTCATTAACTGAATCCCTATAAGCCCAGATGCAAATTCGAGGGTGGAGCGTTTGGCTCAGCAACCAACAAATAAACATAATAATAAACATACTGGCCAGGTAAACACGTTGTTCAAAATTTTGCAGGAAAATTTCACTTAAAAAATCTGGTGTGACTGGCGCACAGCACACAACTTTCTCTTACCTTCGGTAATCGAAAGTTGTGTACTGTGCTTGTCACACCAGATTTTTGTGTCGACATGTATTTAGTTCCCGGCAGTAGGGAATATTTGAATTCAGATGTAAAATTTATAAGTATGGGAAAATATTTATAATTTGTTACCATGGCAACCATTTCTCCTATCTTTCCTATGAAGCACAAGAGTAAAGTGTGCTTCAAACAATTTTGAGGGCAAAACGAGAATATACATTTGAAAGAGCATCTAAAAAATAATTGATTTTTGAATTTTAATCAAAATCGTTAGAGCGAATTTTGAGAAAATCGAAAAAAACTGAAAAAGTACATCAGTAAAGTACTAGTACTCTTTGGCCGATTTTGATTAAAAGCTTATTTTTCCGGTCCCGGGGGTGTTTAACTTATATATAAAATTTCAGCCTCATAGCTCAATTCCTTCATGCTTAAAATTGAACACACACCCACCCAACCACCCACCCACCCACAGACAGACCATGTCGCGAAAACCACTTTTTTGGATTCAGGGGACCTCAAAACGTGAAGATCCATCAAAATCTCGACATCGAATTTTTGACATGAATCCAATACTTTCTCTCTATATATATATATTACATATATACATAGGTAAGAGAAAGTAAAAAAGAAACAAAATGAAAGTATTACGTATTTGAGATTTCAGATTTTTATTTTTAGCCGTCTATAAACTTGGACCACCCTAATATATAGGCAAGAGAAAGTAAAAAAAATGAAGGCTTTTTTGCCAACTGCTCATATATTTATTACTTTCTCTTACCTATGTATATATGTAATATATATATAGAGAGAAAGTATTGGATTCATGTCAAAAATTCGATGTCGAGATTTTGATGGATCTTTACGTTTTGAGGTCCCCTGAATCCAAAAAAGTGGTTTTCGCGACATGGTCTGTCTGTGGGTGGGTGGGTGGGTGGGTGGGTGGGTGTGTGGGTGGGTGTGTGTTCAATTTTAAGCATGAAGGAATTGAGCTATGAGGCTGAAATTTTATATTTAAGTTAATCACCCCCCGGGACCGGAAAAATAAGCTTTTAATCAAAATCGCCCAAAGACTACTAGTACTTTACTGATGTACTTTTTCAGTTTTTTTCGATTTTCTCAAAATTCGCTCTAACGATTTTGATTAAAATTCAAAAATCAATTATTTTTTAGATGCTCTTTCAAATGTATATTCTCGTTTTGCCCTCAAAATTGTTTGAAGCACACTTTACTCTTGTGCTTCATAGGAAAGATAGGAGAAATGGTTGCCATGGTAACAAAATATAAATATTTTCCCATACTTATAAATTTTACATCTGAATTCAAATATTCCCTACTACCGGGAACTAAATACATGTCGACACAAAAAATCTGGTGTGACAAGCACAGAACACAACTTTCGATTACCGAAGGTAAGAGAAAGTTGTGTGCTGTGCGCAGGTCACACCAGATTTTTTTTTTTATAAGCAAAGAATGCATTTTTTTTATAATGCAAATTCATAATCAGATTGTCAAATAGAGTACATGCATTAAAAAAGACAAAGAAAGAAAAACAAATTAAGCTGTTAAGGTGCAAGATCTTGATGTAATTATACTACGTACATCTATGCATAAATAAAAATTGTGAATATGATCTCTCTACCCCCTCCCTCGCCCTCTCCTATCTTCTTATCTTCCTGTTAATGAAAATGCAATTATGTTAAAACATTGCTTGAGCTTTTAACACTTTGGTCAATTTTTTTTTATTACGTAAAAATAATTTAATTATAAAAGATGAATAATAAGATATTATAATTTATTTAATACAATTTTTGTGTAGAATATACATATATTTATTATTATATAGCCTGCAGGAAATGCCAAAGGTTTTAGGGGAGGGGTGTAATAGTTTTTACTTTCTCTTACCTATATATACAGTGTCATGGGCGTACCCAGCGGGGGCGGGAGGGGGAGACCATGATCTGCACCCCCCTAGATTTAATCCTGGGTACGCCAATGTACAGTGGGGGTAGAGAGGAAGTATTGCATACATGTCAAAACGATTTTGATTAAAATTCAAAAATCAATTATTATTTATTTGATTTAATTACCATTGGACTGATTGGATCAAAACCTGTTGGGTTTGAAGGTTACCAATATTTACATTTCTAACTTCTAAGCCTCAGGAGGGGGGGGGGGAAGCTAATAAACCTTTAATTAAATAAGACCTAAAGTAAAAGCTTTTCCTCTGATTCCAAACGCACGTATCTATAGAATAATGAGATACAGAACTCATATTTCTTGGTTGTATATAATTTGAAAAAAAAAATTTCCAAATTGGAAACATTTGAAAATAATTAATTAAAAGGAGAAATAGACACTTGGTTAAATTTGTCAATCTCCGGACGATTGAGCGACCAAGCGGTAAATCTCTCGCCGCAACAGCAGCAGCAGCATCCAATTGCATCAAGCATCCCACATCCCAAGGGCAATTAAGCGCCGCGACGCCTGCCTTAAGTCCCCCTTTGCTCATCCATCATGCTCGGTAAAATTAGCTCAGCACACACGTTTTTGCTCTCCCCCCCCATCACTCCATCAGAGGGACCGCCACTGCTACGGATCAACGCCGTCCTGATTGCTCCTTGAATTAATAAATTTATAGAGATCGCTTGTTGTTCACATGAAGATGAAACAACCCGAGCGAGTTCATTAAGTTCATATTGCTAAGTTTAGATCTTTATTTTTTAACATGCTCTACCTAAACATTTTAAAAAATTTAATTTCCCCCTTATGACTCCAAAAAGATAAGAAAATTCTCAGAAAAAAAAGATAAAATAAATTTTCATCCAGTAGTGGAATAGTAAATTTTTAAGTAAAAGACTAATTTTCTAATTCTTTATCCTATTAGATAAAATTGAAAATTAATTAAAAGAAAAGAAAAAGAGACGAACCCTGAACGAACGAGGAGGTTCAATTCCCCTTAAGCTCTGCAACCTGCTAACATCAGCTATTGTTTGTTTTGTTTATTTGGAAACTCATTTGGAATCCGACATAATAAATCATAAAGCTATTATTGCTGTAACTTGTCTAGGACTCCCCACTTAATAAATATTTGTGAATATTGTGTTCAATTGCCTCCTACACTTTGAATTTTATTTTGTATGTGTAGAGGTATAATTTGATTTTTTTTTATTTTGACGTTTGTATTATTATTAATTAATTGAATTATTTTAATAAGCTATTCTGGATTTCAATGTGTAATTTTAAAAGCGTAATCAGACTTTTCTTTAAAAAACAGACGTTAAAATTTAAAATAAACAAATAGGTGTTAAAAAGTAATGTAAAAACAATCAGCGTAAAAATTCTCTAAACAAAGTTTTAACAGCGAACTTGTTGCTTTTATTTCAAAGCTATCAAAATCATAACCTTACTTTTTAGGTTAAGGACGTCATTTTTATTTTAAACAAGACGTTAAAATATTAAAGGCACCCCCCTAGACATGGCATTAATTTTTAACACTATTTATTAAATGTTAACGCTTGGGCTTTAAATTTTTGTTTACAGAATAGCTATTTAAGGCAAGGAAGTGATTTTTGAATATCATTTTTTAACTCTGCTTGTTTTTACATTATTTTTTAACACCTATTTGTTTATTTTAAATTTTAACGTCTGTTTTTAGAGAACAGACCTGAATAAGTGTGACTATATGTTATAATAGTATATATATTTTTATTTACGTATATTAAAACAAGTTTTAAATGTCCTTAGGATTCACATAACTATCGCTTTAAAGTCTAAATGGATGATGTTGAAATAACATTTGAAAAACTGACTCCATTTTTTCGTAAAAATTCAAAGGAAAGATAGATTTATCGGAAAAAAAAAAAAAATTTTTCTTAAGAAAAGCGAACCTCAGATATCAAAGAGACGAGATGTGTACTTCTGTACAATCAGAAATTTTAACATGCAGAGAATAGTGTCGAACGTATGATTATGATTAAAGATGCTAGCCAATAAAATCAACTTTTTACAAATTATTAATTTAATCTTGCCGACGTTTCGACTTTCTTATAAGATAATTTTGAACAAAAGGCATGATCTCGCCCACGGATAGTTTCTAAACTCACGATCATACAATCTGCTCTAAAGAGGTTCGAATGAATCGACCAAAACATCGACAGAAAGAAATAATTTTCAAAGGTTGCTTTGTTTTTAGACGAAACAGCGCATGTCGTTACACAAAATGGAGGATTACTGTGATTCTAGAAGTTGCAGATGGAGACGCAAAAAGATTTTATTGAAAACTGACGATATCAATATGACTGCAGTTGGTTGTCCTTTCCAATTAAAAAATTTAATTTCCAATTAAATCCTGAAAATAAAATTTTTATTTTATTAAACTTTGCATCTTCATCTGAAACTTCTAGAAGCACAGCAATCTTCCATTTTCATTATAATCACAAATTTTATTGAAAATTGAAAAAAATAAATTTGCACTGATGATGTAAGCAAATCGTCCGCCGACCCCGCACCGCGGGAATAATAAGGGCGAGGACAGAAGAAGAAGAAGAAGAAGAAGATGTAAGCAAATCGAAATATTTCCTAAAAAATTTGTTTCATTAGACTGAAACTAGAGGATTTCTCAATTTAAACGAAACGTTAAGACAGGTTCATATTAAAAATATATTAATTAAATTTTTTTTATAAATTTTATTCTACTGTGTGTAATATCGAGTAATTTGAAAAGCCTCATAGATCTCTGTGTGTATTTGAAATGTTCTTTAATGTAAAAGTGTGAGTTTGTGTTTGAAGTTGACATCATAGAAGCACAAATATTCGCCTCGTTACATTTTGTACAAGCACTCTCTCATTCTCTCTCTCTAGTCTCTAGTGCATCGCCAACAGCCATCTTTCATATCATATGCCACCGATGGCATTACTGAGGTGCCGCAGGAAGTGGTTTATGTTCAAACAACCATGAATGTGTGTGTGTCTGTGAAGGGGGAGGGAATACGAGGACGACGTCGCAGAGGACCCTGTGCCAAAGCAACGGGCCAACATCTCATTAGTACATTCCATCGAGATCCAAACGACAGGACTATAAAAACACAAGTGTTGTATGTGTGTGTGTGTGTGTGTGGGAGGGGGATGGAAATTTTCCCCCAACGACAAATGTTACTTTACAGGCCCGCACACTAAATATATAACACCGACATTTGGATAAAATAGATTTTATAAAATGATACACACAGAAACATACTCGTAAATATAGAAAGAGAAGAAAACAAGTAGGATGAAGAGGAAAATTGACTCATTAATAAAAAAATAATTATGTAAATATTCCATCGATGAATGATACAAAAAATATATTATTCACAAGTACAAGTAAATGTTGATTGTTATAATATAAAATATTTTAAGAGATTCGCCGGTATAACGTTACTAAAACTGAGGAAGAAAGTACAGTAAGTAGTGTAGAACATCTACGAATGAACGAGGAGAAGATAATTTAGTAAATCAACTTAAGATATTGTACTACGAGTATTTAAGCCATTTGGTATCCAATTGCTTAAATAAAATCATCGGACTGCCTGGGGTCCGAACCCGCGACGTTTGGTATATGAGGTTAGCACGCTAACCTCTACGCCATGCCCCGAGGGCAGTATTTCGATTAAAAAATATATGTAGAAAACATGATAATAACTGAAGAAAAAATTAATTTTAGACTCCTTCATTCCTATCCCAATATAGGCAGAGGCAATCTAAGGATTTTTTTAAGGAGGGGGCCGAAATTTTAAAGATGCAGGGACAGTGGCAGATTAAAGGAAGGGAGAATAATTCGAGTAATCATGATTTAATAGGCGTTAGTTCTCCCCATAGGGAAACAAGCGTTTTATTCCATTTCATTTGAAAGATTCCAGCTAATTAATTAAAGGCAAAAAATTAATTATTTTTTAACATAATGATTACTAATTTAATTATATATAAGATATACAGCGATTTTTTTATAAATATCTTTTATTTAATGTGATTAATCTAAAAAAAAAAATTGATTTTTTCGAAAATCAAAAAAAGGGCTTCAATAAGTTGTAGATATTTTAAATAGATTTAATTTAAAAAAAAAAATTTGAGGTCGATATATAAACAAATCTCTCTCTCTCAATCGACCGCTGGAACCTCTCAAAATCAGCACCACGAGACGCGTACCTTAAACACCACGGAGGCAGGGCGAGGGGGGTCGTCTTCTTGTTTCTTTATTAGATAATCATAAAATATCATTGTTATATAGGATATCGTTAATTTTTGTATATTTCAAGCAGTATACCTTTGAGAAAATGCGCTAAAATCTTTTTATAAATCTCGTCTACCCTATATATTATGTTTAAAAAGAGCATTCGTTTGTGTCACTGTGTGTGAACTCCATTCGACTGAAACAGGTGAAAGATTAACATCTTGAAATTAATCCTCCAAGCTTGAAAATCAAAATTCCTTGTAGAGTCCGAGAGAGTTGATAATTACCAATAGATAAAAAATAAAACCAGACAAGGGCAGCCATAGTGTTTTTTT